>JXPG01057393.1:3503-14227 GCA_001015175.1 Megaselia abdita | reverse complement strand
CTCAGTGTGTTGTTCCGATTTTCAAAAAAACATTTAAATATAAAAGATATAAATAATATTTATATATTTATAAATATATAATATACAAGTCAAATTTAATAAAAGTTTTATCTGATATTTCTTATAAAATTAAAGGTATAAGATTTTCTACTTTTTTTACTTGCTCAAACTTAAAATAAACCCAGTTTGGCAAATTTTTAAAAATTCAAACTTTTATAAAAGCTTTACTCAAAGCATCTTATAAAATTTTGAAACTTGTAAAATTATTAAAAAGAAGATAAAGATTAAATAGTAGCAATGATATCAAAGAATGTTTGCTTCATCTGTATTCACCAGCAGCCTTCCTACATCAGTGCTTAAGGTTTTCCTTCTTCATACTAATAAAATAAGTGATGATATATGTGTGGTGATATATTTATAAATATATAATATACAAGTCAAATTTAATAAAAGTTTTTAAAAAGAAAAACAAAAAAAGAGATATCTGATATTTCTTATAAAATTAAAGGTATAAGATTTTCTACTTTTTTTACTTGCTCAAACTTAAAATAAACCCAGTTTGGCAAATTTTTAAAAATTCAAACTTTTATAAAAGCTTTACTCAAAGCATCTTATAAAATTTTGAAACTTGTAAAATTATTAAAAAGAAGATAAAGATTAAATAGTAGCAATGATATCAAAGAATGTTTGCTTCATCTGTATTCACCAGCAGCCTTCCTACATCAGTGCTTAAGGTTTTCCTTCTTCATACTAATAAAATAAGTGATGATATATGTGTGGTGATATATTTATAAATATATAATATACAAGTCAAATTTAATAAAAGTTTTTAAAAAGAAAAACAAAAAAAGAGATATCTGATATTTCTTATAAAATTAAAGGTATAAGATTTTCTACTTTTTTTACTTGCTCAAACTTAAAATAAACCCAGTTTGGCAAATTTTTAAAAATTCAAACTTTTATAAAAGCTTTACTCAAAGCATCTTATAAAATTTTGAAACTTGTAAAATTATTAAAAAGAAGATAAAGATTAAATAGTAGCAATGATATCAAAGAATGTTTGCTTCATCTGTATTCACCAGCAGCCTTCCTACATCAGTGCTTAAGGTTTTCCTTCTTCATACGAATAAAATAAGTGATGACATGTCTGACTTTTATTTCATCAACATCGAAACTACAAGATAGGCTTAAGGTAGTATTTCCAAAATCTTCAGAGTTAAAGTGGAAGGCTAGAATGCTAGCACTAGCACCTCGTCCTCGTCCTCGTCGGAAGCAATTGTAATTATAATCAAAATAGCCTAAAATTTAACAAAAGTGTAGTCGAGTTTCACTCATTCGGGAGTATATGGAGAAGATGATGCACCAAAAGGTAACAAAAAACAGCCATGAGAAGATAGAAAACCAGCAAATTTAAAATACGTGCAATAGTTAGTATAAGAGAGTAAGAGAATGAGTATCTTACATTTTTGTTGTTGTTATTGTTGCATTTGTTCATTCATTTTATTCGTTTTCGATTAGTAATTCACATGTTTAGGGTTATGTATATGAGCTAAGACCTCCGTACATCGTTTTTGTTAGATTAACACTTGAAGATAAAAGCTAAAGGTAAAAGGAAGAAGAGGTTTTAGCTTACATACAAAAGTTACCGGTACCGAAAACGGCAACAATTTAAAGTATGTATGGTTTTTAAAGAAGAAGACGGAATAAAATCGACTAGACAGACGGTACCAACTCAAAATGTGTTGCTTATTGTTTATCATTTGTTGTTGATTGGTGTTGGTTTAGTTGGTTATTCAAAATCAACCTAACATCCAGCATCAAATACCAAAAAGAAACTCTATAAGGTGACACCAAATCACGAATGACACTAGTGACCTTTTCATTGCGGAAATCACGTATTTCAATAGGAAACTAAACTAAAGCTCTCTTCCACATCGGAGCATCTCCAACCATCTATGTGAAGATTTTGTTGTTAATATATATACTAAGAAACACAAAACGAAAACCGATAATAGAGTTGAAAACTTTACCATAAACGATAGGTATTAGATGTTGGTTTGGTTAGACTTTTAGATGCTAAACTAAAATAGTCAAAGTCATAGTTTTGAGAAATTCGAGATTCAAACAATATAGACACAAATACAGATAGTATTGAGAGAGATTGTTATAATAATATAGTTGCTAATAATAACAGTAATAATCACGTTAATGATGATAGTTATGATGGAGGATTATATGAGGACGATATATATTATATATTGCTTTATACACTCATAGACTAAGTTAAGATGACATAATGATTATTTGTGAATTATGTGAATTGAATGGAAATGAAATAATGTATGTATAATGTATAATATCATATGGTGACTAAGTTAACTATTTCACTTACTTCTTGGTGTGACCAATAGTATTAAGATAACTTGCAAATGTAATGGTCATTGAATATTCATTGTTGGATGGATGATACATGTTAGTATTTTAATTTTGCGTTTGATCGCTTTGTTAATTTATTAGGTAGAAATTGGGGTTTCCTAGAATACTTTATGATTCTATAAATAATTATGAGCTCTGGAGAAGAATTAGAGGAAATCATGTTTATTGTGAGTGATTAATAATTAATTTTACTTCGTAATATAGTAATAATGATAGGTTAACCACTTGAAAATGGTTTTGCCCTTTTTCTAATCAATTGATTTCTAAATATTTATTAAAATTAGCGATCACTGAACATTTTAAATATTTTAAAAAACTAAATCACATAACGAGCCAAAAGTGACTCAAGGTGTAGCAGTGATATTAAGGAATGTTTACTTCCTATGTGTTTACCAGCTTCACTAATACATCAGTGTTGTTAGATTTCCCTCTTCCTTTGAATAGAGTCAGTGATGAGCTGTCCTGCTATTAGATTAGAGGTACCCTTTTATTTCATCAACATCGAAACGACGTGGCGTCAGGTAGTATATCCGACTCACAAGAAAGAAAATTTCTTACGAAAAATTATGACGTGTGCACTGAGCATCAAACTCAGAATCGTCAGACTGGAAAACGAGAGTGCTTGTACCTACACCAACCGACTACCAAAACGAACGAATTATATAGTGTAGCCAGAAACAGTTTAACTTAGATAAAAGTAATACCATATTGTTTAGACTATAATAATACTAGAAACATTTTAAAATCTTAATACCAAAATTTAGAATTTTGTTTTGGAAATAGGCTGTTTTAATTTTTGTATTGCTTTTAGAGTTTAAATTTAACAAACTGGTACTAAAATAATAATTAAACAAAAAATTAATTCTAAATTTGGATCTAAAATTCCAATATTATAATCACTTATTATATTTCAAATCACAGCATTGTATTAAAAAATAAACTATTTCAGATAAAAGTATAGGAAAATGAATAATAAAAAAACTTTGAAGGCATTGGCAATTAAAAAAAGTTTAATAATTTAAATTTATTCTTATAATTCAAGAACATAACATAAACTCAATGAAACATGTCATTTGATCATTTATCAGAAATCCTTCGAATTCTAAATAATAGGTCAAATCACGGAAATAATAACTGTTAAGAAAAACTAACAGATCACATGGAACTAATACACTTAACTGCTATATACAAATGAAAGTAAAATCATCTACATAACTAAGTGATGGCAAGATTTATTGCGACCGAATGAACTATTTTACTCGATTGTGACCAATCATATATGAGATGATTTGCAAGTTTTACATCTATTCATCGTAATTAAGATGTATCTCAAAATTCATCTTAACACAATGGAATCGTATAATTTCTTTTGAAAATTCAACGATTTCATCCGAATTGATGACTTTGACGGTGATTGTAAGTGTGCTATTTTTAAGTCATGGGATTTTGAATTATAATATGAGATGCCTCTGATTGTCTGGTTGCCTCTTAGGCCGTTCGTTTTACTGAACATTATTATAAATATAAAATTAACCTAATGGCAAGGCTATTTATTCCCAAACACTATAATTTGAATGGTTTAATAGTGAATAAAAGATGCATTGCGCATTGTGAGATCAAATTGTTTAACATTGGAGCTAATCAGATAATTTACTCTGAGTTTGTTTGCTTCAGCTTTTAAATTAAATTTATTATGAGCTAATATTTTTTCTTCTTTATCTTTTTTATTAAATATTAATGGCGCTAATGAAACCATTCATCTTCCTTTTTCAACCAATATGATAAATATAATTCTTTTTGTTTATTTTCTATTTTTCGGGTAATTAATTAATCAATTTGTTAGAAATATTACATTTTCATAACTGAGCGTGAGTAAAACATCTTCTTCCTGCATACCGGTAATAATGGATTTTAATTAGACATATAACTCGCTATAGTTATCTATATTCAACTGAATAAGCGATTAACAGGATTACCTTTTCCATTATGTATATGTAGCTGCCTTTTCAAGATTTGATTTCTTCAAGCTCGTAACGACGGAGTATCTTCGACGCACACGAAATGAAATTTCTTACGAAAATATCTAACATGTGTGGCGAACCGGGACAAGGGTTTAATTTTTCACTATGTTTCAACAAAAAACGAGCACAATTATGACAATATAGGTTGAATACACTTTCAGAAATGTCAGGTATAATTTAGTATGCATTATTTGAATTAATCGTTTTATATTATTATGCACCATCTCGTTCTGTATTCTCTTATATTTGTATGTTTTTCGTCTTTAGAAAGATACATTTAAATATTTTAACAACAGTATTTTCTATTATGTCTGAAATAATATCCCAAAAATATCTCATGAATCTTTACAACGAATTTTATAATTTGACTTTTTTATGATTTAAGTAAAACAATATGTAATACTCAAAGGAAATTAAGAAAAATGGAAAAAGTATATTATTTTTTTAGCTGCAGGATAGTTTCGTATATTAATTATGACATTATAACATTTAAAAATAGTTCAATCAAAATATTATGACACTGTTAACGTAAGAGAGTGTTTACGTTTTTTTTTTAAGTCCCTTAGGCTAACATTTGTTCGATTGTCTTTTCGTTAAAATTCCAATGTCCCATAGTAAAAGCTAGGGCTAACCCTTTTTTTTTTTGGTTATTGCGTCTGATAATTTTAATTTTACAATGTTCGCTGATTGTTTTTATTGTGCGCAACAAATATTTTTTTTAAAGCTTTTCAAAATAAGTCCCAAAAAGAGATTTTGTTCATTTGGTAAATAAAAACCTCAAATTGTTGTAACTTTAAGAAATTTCAGTTTTCTTTAAATTAAAATTACTATAAACAACATAAAAAGAAAACAATAGAAATCATAAAAATATGAAGAAACGTCCTTTTAAAATGCAAAAATAATCTAGATTCATATTTGTCATCAATTGAGTAAATCCAAAAATAACATGATGGATGCACTTGTTCTAATATTATAGTTATATGATACGATCAAAGTAAGTTTTGATGGATACATTTCGAAATGTTGATGACATGTATGTATTTACTCATTACATATACATACCGATTACATACATGTATGTAATTATTCAAGAACTTCATACATGTTAACTTGTAATAAAAGACAAAATATGGCCCAGTATCTCAATCATATGCAAATTTTTCAGCTTGTAAGCTAATAGCGTGCACAAAATATAGTTATTGCCAGTCAGTCAACTAAGCTGTTGAAGAGAAACAAGTCTAGCTTAGCAAGTGTCAGAAGCAAACACAAATTTTGTCCCGGCTCCACACCGGTATGTACCGCTTTGTATGCAAAACTAACAAGAGGTTATTATCTGAATATCTAAACAAAAAATTTGTTTAAACAAATTAAAATGAGAAAAATATAATTACCTGATTATGAAATTATTATGCATCTCTCTCTGTTTGGTTAAGGTTGAATGCATCTTTTCGGCTGCTACTAGAACAATGGGGTACAAATAACTATGGTGGATATAAGCAACAGAAGAAAACTTTGTCATAAGAGATTTTCGGAATTTGAATTGGAATCTGGATATTCGAAAGACCAACAGTCTATACACGTAATTGCTGTCATATCGTTTGGATCCAATTGTACAGATAATAGAGTAAATTTTCATCGTCTCGACTCCATAATTATAAAGATCGTCTTCTTCTTCTTCTTCTTTCGCTATACTGTAGTTGATGCTGCTTCTTATGCGAACTTTTTTCCCAGTCAATTTTATAGTTTGCATTTGTCAGTTAGCCACTCTGTCAGCTTTACTGCCTGCCTATCAGTCAGTCATCGAATATAGGAGTTAATATTAGAGTTGTTTGAGACTATTAAACTACCATCCATGTCATGTCATGGAATAGTCATCATAATTTTTGTCTACTCCTTTTCTATCTTGAATGTAGTTAGTTGGTTCAATGATGAATATGGATCTAGGAGTACCGGAGACCCCAAAAATGCTTTAAATCATAATTTTCTATAAAAAAAACTTTGCATAATCAATAACTACACAGAGACCAGTTACTGATTGCTATCTATCGAACTTCGTCTGTATTTGCTAGCTTAGCATGCCTGCCTACCTTATGATGATGTCGATTATTTCTCAAACTGTCGTGCTCTAGCTATATAGTGAATTGTGTATAGTGTTTTGTATTGAGTGGAGAATAAGGTGAAAGACCGACCAATCGATCAAATTATTTACATTTGAAGTTAGTTTTCTTTATGCTAAGATCCTTTTAATTGATTAATTATACAGTTGATTTGTTAGACGGTCAGCCAGACTAGACATTCGAACTGAGTAAGTATGAACTATATTGGATCTCTAGTTTAAGTCTAGGTAAATGTAAGTAGCGGAAATCAATTAGGGTCTGTCTGACAACTGATGATGAAGGAAGTATAAAAGAGCATTATGAGAACGGGGATAATGAATTTCTGACATTATGAGATCACGTTAAATGGTCATCAATAATTATGGACATACTTTGTGCCTCCATTGAAAGATGATGGTGAAATGATTTAACGCCGACTCAACATGGATATAATTTAAATAGCTTGTTATCTTGAAGTCTTTTAGTGAGCTTAGGCTTGAATTTCAGTTGATTGTAAGTAAATAAGTATTTTGTAATTATTTATTCCTTTGCTTTTCTGGTTAGTTTAAAGTAAAATATTCTTCTTTATATATATGAATATGGGTAAGTTTAGTTAGTTCATGATTCCACTAACGGTCTTCTTATAAATAAAGAGAAATCGAAGAAAAGAAGAGAAGCTTTGCAGAGTATAACCTGACACTTTCATTAGGTTGCAATGCACTATATATAGGAAGTACAAAAAAGGATATAGGAAAGGAAACTTAAAATTTTTGAGCTACTAAATTCTCAAGCTTTATGATCAATTATTTAGTGAAAAAAGCATATTTTTTAAATAAAAGTAAGACTTAAGTAGTGAGTAATTTTAGAATAAAACCTATTTCGACCCTAATGGAATGCTATGGACGTATACGACACATTAATTGAACTATTGTCTTGCTTCAAAAATAGCTATAGAATTAACTATAGAAATACAGATAGTAAAAAGTCTGAAAAATTAAGCAATTCTAAATCGTTGATTCTTCGATAATAAATCATTCAAGATTTTCTATTGTCCTTTTACATAATCAATATTGTCGATATCATTAAGCATTCGTTGCACTCAATAAGTTCAAAAGATGAAATTTTGAAACCCAGAAGTTATAAATCGCATAATTAGTTAACCTTTTCATAATTAACCGGCATTTATGCAACAAACAACTATCTTTCTTTAACAGAGATGATGGTTGGCGAACAAGGAAAATGCATAATGATTCCACTAACGGGCTTACGTGGTGAATTTCGGTCTGCTTGAAATTCGTGAAATAAATTGTTTTCATAATTACTACATTACCGAAAGATTATATATATTATATTAATTTTCAATTAAGGAAATTTTATATTTGTTAACATTTGAAGGCTTCCATAGTTGAAAGGTTTGAATAAAACTGAAACTGACAGTTTTACATTGTGAACATTGATGTAATAAAAAAGAATCGATCTCTAATGGGTGGTAACTTATAACACAATCGCACGCACTTGTTGCTTATTGCTTTTGATCAAATTGAGCAACTGATTTAGAGAACCATCTTTTCTTTTGTTTTGTGGACATTCTATTTAATTAAAATCTTTTAGACTTTTCATATCGCGCTTTGAATGCTCTAAAAAAATCTATCATTTTTAATTTGAAAGCGGCGGATATCTAATAAATTATACAATTTGTTCCACTTGTCAAAAATGCATAGCTGCTATAATATTTACCTATGATTTAATTCTGTAAATTAATAATATCTAAATTCATTCGTAACAAGTAAAAATTAAGAAAACTCCCTCATGCTCATCCTATATACACCTCATAATCTAAAATTTCAATAAGATAGCTTAATTAATTTTAATTGGGACTTATTAAACCTATTAGATAGGTAGATAAATAAATAAAAAAAAGAAAATAAAACCGCCAAACGCAAAGAAGGAAGACAACAAAAAATGTATGACTATGATGCTCAGAGTTTATGTCGTTGAAAGAGGAAAGAAAAAGAAGTATGCTACAACAAAAGCACTGAGCCTCATATTAAACAACACAATGTTAGGTAGATCTCTACCAGATATAACAAAATATATATCATGCCTATAGACAAAACAATTTTCTTAATTTCGACGATAATTATATTAACTTTTTTTTTAGTTTGTAATTAAAACATATGTAGATGGATGTGAGTGAAGCTTTTGTCACTGGGTTTCAGAAATATGTTCGTATGTTAGATGACATATTGTTAGTGCATTTTAATTGGAATTGCAATACAGTGGCGTGGTTATAGTACATAGTATATGTGTACCACATAAGAGCTATTGACATACCTGAATGAAATCCAAAATAAATTGTATAATTTATAAATGATGCACTGACGTCAGTCAGTAAAATTAAATTAGAGTTGAGCTTATATTTTAAAAGGATAAACTTGGGCTTTTAATATTTATTTGACTTTAATTAGTTTGATTCTAATATATGTTATCTTGTACTCACAAATACTTCACGATTCAGTCTTACAAGTTAATCTTATTAAGTTACTAATGTAATTACTCCTGCTCTAATTACAAGTATAATTCTAGAAATTCACAACAAGGTCAGTCAATTAACTTCACAAAATAAATAGAAGGTACACTTATTTGTAATCCTTTTCTTTCATTTTCTTAATTTAACGAAAATTAACTCACGGATTTCTTGTTTCTATTTTGATAGCAGTATAAGCATGCATAAATCAGTTAAAATAATTTCAATGTTTAAATATAACAAAAAAAAAAAAAACAAAAAATTAAAATTATTCAAATTTCCAGAGAGAAAATAAACAAAATATTGTGAATGATGAAAATCTTGTGGGCTGTGAGATGTAGATGATAATCACCCTGAAGAATATCATCAGGAAATTATTCAGATTCGTGAGATACTTTTTTTGGTTTCGCTATTCATACAGAGAAGTTATACTAGGTACTTGTTTATTTATACAGTTACTTCAGTCAGTCAGCTCAGTTCACTTCATCAGCTTCTAATAACTTAGTAGTAAAAAAATTAGTAGTAAGGAGGTAAAGATTAAAGGTCGAACTCTATGAGAAATTGAGTTAATATGCTTAAATCAATTTGTTTACTTTGTTTCCTACAATCTTTCTTAGTTGATCACGAAACTGTATCTGATGAATGTTTTGTTTGTTGTCTTGTACGTTTCGAAGATATGTTGAAGATCAGCTTCGGATGGAATATTTCAGGAATTTTGTATTTATGACACTTTGGTCTTTTATAGAAACATTTCATATAGTTTCTTTTTTTTTTTGTGTTTGCTTCCGTTTGGTTTTATATTTGAAAACTGAAAACAGATATAAGAATTATAAAGATCGGAAAGTTTGGATACAAAATTCCCGACGCAGCAAAATTGAGCTGCCCGTTTTTGCGCCTTTTTCAGCTATGACCATTCTATTAAAAATGTTACCTTTTTTGTCTAAATACGCTCCCAATTGGTCAACTATCAGAAGAATATTCAGAAACAATAAGGATATCAAACAATATCACTGACATTATACATCAATTACTGATTTATTTTTCGGAAACAACTATAACAAATCTATGAATATTGAGGAAAAAGAAGCATTTACCTCTTTCGATAGGTATAGAATTATTAGAGGACTAAAACTTTGACTGATACATCAGAAATACTATTTATGATATATATTGTTACTATTTATAATATTTTTATTTTATTTAAGTTTTCTACTCATTACGGCAGTGTCCTAGGAAAGTTGGTAAATCTCAGTCAAAATCTGTAATCTGACCTATATTCAAATAACATATATCAAATTAAAGGTCTAAGTCACAGCTTTAATTTGACCTAGAAATCAATTATGGGTCAAAACAAAATCAAAAAAATCTAAAATTTTGATTGTTAACAAATTTTAGCTACTTTAATATAAAGAAAATTAAAACAAAATGTACGTAAAGCTCACTAGGNTTTTTTTTTTTTTTTTTTTAATTTTTGTAAAAAATGTTGACCAAATCTAGCTAGCTAGCACTCTCGCTTTGCAGTCTGACGATGCTGAGTTTGATCGTCAGTGCACACGTCAATATTTTTCATGTGATTTTTTGAAGGGGTAAACATTGTCAGATATTGACATACAATACCTCATTTGAAAGGTCTATCTGACTACT
>JXPG01057349.1:376-16082 GCA_001015175.1 Megaselia abdita | reverse complement strand
AAATGCACTGAGAAAAAAATTGGTTGAAAATTAAAAAATAATAATATTTTAAAATTTAAATTTAATAAAATAATATAAAAATATAAAAAACATGTTATATGAACTAAAGTTAATGTTATTAAAAAATATACAAACATGTATATTTTATATTTAAAAAAAAATATATAAAACTAAAAAATTAAAAAATAAACTCTCATTAAAAAAAACTACGTTTTACAAAAAAACTTTTATCGATTTCCGACTAAAAAACAAAAAATAAATCTAAACTTAAAGTTCACACATAAAATAAACATTTACGTTGATTTAAGATTCTTGTGGTGATAAAAATATTAGTAGCATTCTTTAGGGTTTTTTCTTATAATCTTAAATCAATTAGAAATTTTAGCATGGATGTGAGTTGGTTGTTACATTTCTCATATATCTCCACGTGGACCATATACATCAAATGACTGATAGAGTGTCCTGGAAAGATACCACGTTTGTTGTCGAATAAGCTATGGACAAATCAAATAATNCCACGTTTGTTGTCGAATAAGCTATGGACAAAACTAAATCGCAGCTTCTGACCATGATCGCACACATAGCTTCATGAAGCAACGAAGAAAGCCACTGATTTCGCAAACTAATAAATTCAAGTTTCCACTAAAAAGAGTGATTATTTCCCAAACCAATTACTTATGAAATAAAAACATAGTCTTCTCAAACAAACAAATTTCCACAGTAATAAAAATCAAATTAACCCACTTCCTCAGTTGAGAAGAAAAAGACCAAAACAAAACAAAGTAAACAAAAAAAATAAATTATATTAAATAACAAAAAATAAATATTACGAGAAAAACATGCTAAATAGTCAACAAAAAAGATTAGGTAACAGCCAACTTAAAATCGGCAAAATATCATGAC
Organism: Megaselia abdita; assembly: GCA_001015175.1. NCBI lineage: Eukaryota > Metazoa > Arthropoda > Insecta > Diptera > Phoridae > Megaselia > Megaselia abdita. Next base: position 15,179 of record JXPG01057349.1, on the reverse strand, counting down.
ATGTCAATACTATAACTTAAGAAGACAATAGCGAATCGATATTGAATAGTTAGTTAACTCAATACATTGTGCACTTGAACACTCCACAGTTATGTTGGTTAATGGCATCTGTGACCTCATCGAGATGTCTGGTAATTGTCGCCCTCGATTTTTCCTTCAACCTGTAATGGAAAATGTTTTTTTAGTTTTGTTAAATTTAGGCTGTTTTTGAAAATATAGAAAATATATATTTTTTAGACCAACTCCTGAAACGAAGGATATGATAAAACAACTAAATCTGACAAAAGTGAAACGCATAAAAGAAAACACATTTTAAGAATCCTGGGAATCCCATATAAATTGCGAATTAATATTCAGGAATACAGGATTTCAAGCAAATAACCAAAGAATCTAGAAATCCAGTCAATTTTAAGACTAAATTAAGGAGCTTTTTGTCATTTTATCTATGAAGAAGAAAGCCGACGCGACGCTTAATAGACGTTTTTTAAAAGAAGAAGATTAATCAAAATATATCACATGTCAGCCGTCGAAGCTACGAATATCTAATGACTTTAACCGGCTGACATGTGTATTGGATTCTTAATTGAAGGAATTCATTGAACTAACAGGAATCCAAAGAATCCACAGTATACATTTTAGGAATCTATCGAAATTGACTAGAATCCAGTTGGATTCCTAGTTTCATGAATGAAAATANATCAAAATATATCACATGTCAGCCGTCGAAGTTCTGAATATCTAATGACTTTNAATCAAAATATATCACATGTCAGCCGTCGAAGCTACGAATATCTAATGACTTTAACCGGCTGACATGTGTATTGGATTCTTAATTGAAGGAATTCATTGAACTAACAGGAATCCAAAGAATCCACAGTATACATTTTAGGAATCTATCGAAATTGACTAGAATCCAGTTGGATTCCTAGTTTCATGAATGAAAATAATGTCTCTAAGTATGCTTATCAAAAAAAAAAACTGGTATTTATGAAAACAGTATTTCAATTCCGTAGTACGAGAGCTTACTCAAACACTTAAAATGCTTCATTGACAAAGCCTTCATCTGAATATAAACAACATATACTTACAGACTTCATATTTTAAATTTTAAAAATTGCGGCTGAGCTAAAAACTGTCGACTTTTGTCTGATTTTGGNATGCTTCATTGACAAAGCCTTCATCTGAATATTAACAACATATACTTCCAGACTTTATATTTTAATTTTTTTAAATTGCGGCTGAGCTAAAAACTGTCGGCTTTTGTCTGATTTTGGAAAAAAAAATAGAGTTCAAACAGTGACATGCTCTCAACTTTGCTATTTAATGGGATACTATGGATTACTGAGTCCGCTACTGTTCGGGTATGTCAACTCAGCCATCATCCACGTCAGCGATAACAAAGCTTATATTTTCTTTCATCGGGCTTGAAGAATTCTTCAAGATCTACATTTCAAGACTTTTTAGAGGTTCCTATTGTATGTTCAGTCATCAGCCTACCAAAATTGAAGACGGCTGACATGTCGGCTTTTAGTAAAAAGTTTCTTTAAAAAGAACGCATACTTTGTCTAATAAAAACATTGGTCTCTTTTCTGCTATGTAAAATTTCTTAAAAGAGCAGGAGACATTTTTTATGAAGCCATGTAAAATAGTTTTAATTTAATTGAAAATATTAAATAATTAGTTAAGTCCCTTAAATTAAAAAATAGATAAATACATAAGCTTTAAAAAGATTTAATATGAAAAGATTTGATTTGTTAAATATTGTGAACATTTGATACTGCTGTTTTTAATGACAAATGGTGATTCAAAAGATAATATTCAAAAATCCTGCGCTTTATATTCTTAAACATGAGCAATATCATAACAAAGATATCATTACTGATCATCACTGGCCTATGAGACAGCAAATAATTCTTTCACTAAAGAGTTACTCTTCAGTGAAAGAAAAGGGAGAACTATAGCAAACAATATCGTTAGTGATAACTTTACGGCACTTTTTAAAGTTTCACCCAATTGAATCCAAATCTATGAAAAACAAAAATAGAACGGTAGGTATCAAACCTCCACCTCTTGTTTTGTAGTCCATCACTATCACTAAACCATTCAAGGATAAATATCATATTGCTGAATTTATCTGATTACTTTATTTTTATCATTATTTTTAATGAATTAGAATTTATATTTCATTTTACTAATATTCAAAAATAATTACTTTATGATTCATAAAAAGTGAGTTGTTTTCTTTTGATTGTAAACTATCTGTATTTTCCGCTAGCAAAAACTGAAATTCTAGAAAATTTCTTATAATCCTTCGAATAATGTTTCTAATGAAAATTACCAAAACTTTAATTTAACTAGAACACTTTTGTAATCTTTCTTATTTGTTGCTTTGTTTAATATAGTAAATTATACCAAACAAATTATACTTATAGGAATACGAAATTCTTGAACAAACTAGAGAGTGTTTGGTTTAGTGGAGAGCATATGCATTTCACACACTACCCAAGCACAAACATCCTAACTTGAACAGAAAACAACTACATACAAAGTAAACGTCTTTTAACTCTTTAAGAGAAAATGTAACTCTGAATATAACAATTTTGTGTTGGTATTCTGAATACGTCTTGACTACTAAACATCATCTAAACATTTTCTAAACACATAGTAGGTAAAAAGTTAAACAAATGTTTATGTATCCATATTATGCATAGGAGAGATCTTTGAAGCCTCTTATATATATTTTCTATGCAGAGTGCTTGAATTTCCAGCTATTTTAGTAAACGTTCACTAAATGCGAACAAGAACCCTTGGTTCTACTAGGGAAGACTTGTCAGAGTTCGAAACCCACTGATATCAAGTGCCTTTTAATATTGACGCGCAGCTGCTCAGATAGCGCTCACTACATTAGAATTCATTGTGAATTTATAAAAAAATTCGAGGAGTGGGACACTTCTTCAGTCTTTGCACAAAAAGTGTCAGTCTTTGATTTGACATTTCTTGTTTTTCATATGTTTCTAGAAGATGTTTGGTATATTTGGATAGCTTTTAACACTGTCAGTCTCTATGTGCAGTCTTTACAAGAGACTGAACATATTCTCTATAATAACCAATGAGAATTAACTAAAATTTTGACAGCCAATGATAAAGAAGAAGTTCGAATTACTAACGATTTTTAACCGTAATTAGGGTAAGAAAGGTATGTTTTCTATCATATTAAGGGATTCTCAGTTTATGATATGTATGATTAGTCCATCATTTTAGAACGAGTCGTGGTTGTCCATATTATGGATTTAATAACCACAATGTGATTATAATTGCTATAATATCCATAATTTTAATATATGCAGTGTAATATAATATAGGTAGTGTGTTAATGTAGGTGCTAGCACTCTCGCCTTTCGGTCTGACGATTCTGAGTTCGATCCTCAGTGCACACTATAGAATTTTTCGTAAGAAATTTTCTTTCGTGTGAGTCAGATATACTTATATACTTATATCTGACGCCACCCTCGTCATTTCGATGTTGATGAAATAAAAGGGTAACTCTAATACACTCGTTAAAATAGCAGACAGCTCTTGGACTTTATTCAGTTGAAGAGGGAAAACTAACTACACTGATGTATAAGAGCATAGGAAGCAAACATTCCTTAATAGCACTGCTACACCTTGAGTCACCTTTGGCTAGTTGTGTGATTAGTTTTAGTAGGGTCAGAAGTAGCTTAGCGCAAGCTTACTAATCATAACAGAATTTACTACGAAGAGTACTCAATATTATAATGTAAGCATAACCACCAAGTTGTGCTTCATCAGAACTATACATAAACGTTAATAAGAATAACACAGCAAGGAAGTTAATAGGACTTCATTTTGTTACAGACAAAATTTCTCACTAATGACTGGTGGGACTGTTTCTTAATAAGAATGGCAAATCATCAGCGGCGGAGCTAAAAACTTTCGCCTTTTGTCTGATTTTGGATTTTTTTAGTTTAAATAGTAACTCAGTGCTCAGCTGTAGTAATCGGCGTCGGCCATACTATTTCATTGTAGCACGTATTATATTATGAGTATTACCGAAGTGAGACACTTCGATATCATTTGTACAAAAACTGAACAACTTCAGGAATTGAAGAAAGACTGAAAGGTGAGAGACTGGAAAAAAAAGTATGAAAGACTGCATATAGATACTGAAAGACTGAAATCACATATATACAAATCAATGATCTTGGCTGTTGTATTTCTGCATACAGCTCGGCTTGTTTGAGATCATTTAAGCCTTCTGCTAACTGCGTTGCATTGTTTTGTTAACCAGCCATCAGTTGAACGAGACTTTTAGCCAAAATATAAGCCGTTCAACCGCCAGATGGACAACCCATTAGCTGACCAAACGTTAAGAATTATTTCTTCTTCTTTTAGCTACCCTTACAGAATATTTCTTCTACACAAATATCGTTCAGATTGAAAAACTGCATAGAGACTGAAGGACTGACGAAGATATTGAAAGGCTGACGAAGAGATACTGCATAGACACTAAAAGACTGAAAATCAAAGACTGACATTTTGTATGGGACTGGCGAAACTGACAACAAATGTACAAAGACTAAAGAAATGTCCCAACCCTCGGGTATTACAAATATTTAAAGTTTGAAAGTTAGTATAAAGAGAGAGTCTCTTCCTATGCATATGTATTTTTTTTTTTTAATATGGGAGGTTTGAGCCTTTATGTTTATAAAAATTCCCTACATGTCTCGAGACAACGACACAATATATAACATTTAAAAATTAATATAAAGTTAGCACCGAGGCATGGGACACTTCGCCAAAATGTGTACAAAGACTGAATATGTTCAGTCCCTTGTGAAGACTGCACATAGAGACTGACATTGGAAAAAGCTATCCAAAAATACCAAACATCTTCTAGAAACATATGAAGAGCAATGAAGCAAGAAGAAGAAATGTCAAATCAAAGATTGAGACTTTTTGTACAAAGACTGAAGAAGCGCCGTGGATATACGACTGTAGCATTAAAAAATCATCCGAACAGGCCTGAGCTGTTTTCCTTTTACACTAGGCCTTAAGATACTTCAAGACTTCTTCATAGATGAGAAAACTTTTTCAGAATAATTTAAAATCGAACTAAAAAATAGAATTGAGCTGCGTAAAAGTCCAATTCTAATCTTGAACAAAGTCAGGTTTTCTTTGGTTTAGCCAATAGAAAAGGTTTTTATTTTGTCTCTCTTTTAGTCTCATGTGGTTTAAACTTTTCTTTCTCTTTAGAAATTGGAACAGAGAAGAAGAAGCGTTCAGAAGCTGAGCTTTTTTTGGATGAAAGTGCCATCTGTTGATTATTTTCATGTTTTTGCTCGACATAACTTCACTAGCATCACTAAAATTTCCTTTATGTCACAACCAACTGTGTTTCTAAATTTAAAAAAAACCTCTAGAATTAAACATATATCGCCCCCTGGCGTTGACAAATATAAATACAGACAGAAACAAACTGTACACATAAAGATATTCAAAAACAGAAAACTCACCTCGTCAGTAACCCATCGATCCTTTTCTGCATGAAAGACATCTCATCGTCATTCTTTCCTACCATAATATCACAAAACATCCTCTTTGCACACTCGGCGTCTTTCCAGTTGGCTTCTCGAACAGTTTGCTCTACAGTCTTTTTGATCTTTGATAAGTCCACTTCGATATTTTGAAGATCTTCATCATCTAAGGACCTTTTGTAGATCCTGTGGGCATTCTCCAGAAGCCTTTTATGTTCAGGATCGTATTCTTCTGTATCCGACCTTTGCAAAAGATTTTCATCGAAATATCTTCCAACTGCTAAAGCTCCAATACCCAAAGCGGCTCCTCCAGCCATTAATCCTAAAGCCGGAAGAAGTGATGGAGCAGCGATCGCAGCTGCTGGGGCCGCTAATCCAACCTTATCTTGAGCGTAGTTTTTATTGTTGAAGCCTAAATTTTCAGAAATCTTATTCCCAGCTTCCATGATTGGCTCGATTACTGGTCGGGCCAGTGATTCTACAGCAGTGATACCGCTTTGAAACCTTGATCTGACTTGATCTGTGAGTTTTTTCCACATTGGTTCTTCGCGGACTCTTTTCAAATACCCATAGTTGTAAGGGTAGGTTGACTGAGGTATATTACTGTAGTACTCTTGAGTGTTTAGCTCTTGAGGTTGTTGGATCATTCCGATGTTTGTGTAATATTGGACTTTCTCGCTCTTTTGGCCGATTTCATTATTATTGGCTACGGCTGTGGCTGGTTGGATTCCTAGGTCTGGATGGGCATACTCAAAAACCGGAGCTCTTGGGGATTCATCGTCTTCGTAGGGGTTATTCTGAAGCATTCTTCTTTGCATTTGAGGTTCACTGTTTAAATTCCTGCTTTCAAAGTAGTTGCTTCTCCCTTGTTGCTCGTTGATTTGTTTGATGTAGTCGATGAACTTGGCTTCTTTTCCTCTGGCATTGTCTCTCACGAAAAAAGGACCTTTTCCAGATCTCGTTGGTCCTTGTTTTATATCTTCGATGGAAAACGGACCGACTCCTTTAACAGATTCTTCTTTCGGGAAATTGTCAGACGTTGAGAAAGGTCCGATACTCCTTCCTGAACTTTGCCTTGTGTATCTTTGTTGTTCGTTCAATTTTGTGTCAGGGATAATTTCAGCGTAGATTTTCTTCCCTAGATACTCAGCCTTTGGAGGTTTGTATCCCTTCTCATATGGAACGAGTTCTCCTTTTATCACACGAGCATTTCTCCAGACTTTTTTCTTGTCTTCTTCATCATCGGGTACTCGGATTCCTTCAACCACGGGAATTCCGTCAGTGTCGATTGTGGTTTTCATCAATGATCTCCCTCTTTTCGCAGAAGGAGAGGAAGGCGAGTTTTTCACGTAAAAAGGACTAGAACTAATGACAACTGGGTCTGGAACTTTCATGTAGACGGGTTTGTCTTGGAAGCTTCGGTCTGAGGTGATGATTCCATTTCTATCAGCTGTGAGCATTCCATTTCCATTGACAACCCCACTCCTTTCAGCAGTGATTATCCCACTGGGATGTCTCTGTCTTTGCCTCTGGGAGGAAGTGGCTGTATTGATCTGATCAAAGTGATGCATAAAATAGTTGATCAATTCTACAGATTTCTGATCAGTCGGTTCTTCAAACCTCACGGAACTCGATGGCTTTGTTGCTCCATTATTCACAGGTTTGTAATAGTTTCTTGTGTTTCCATTTCTTTTTTTCACGATGATCGAAGCGTAGCCACCGTTGTTAGCCTTCACATTGATAGTTTCTGTTTTCGATGGATCCAAACTCCTCGACACTTTCAACTCAGTTCGGATGAGAGCGGGTCTGTACCTTTTGATCTTTCCACTATCGGCTTCTGTGTATAAATCAGTGGCGAAGACATTCGTCATAAAAATACCACATATTACTGTCCATATAAAGAGGTGCATTGTAACGGCTTTTCTTATGGTAACATCCAACAAACGAAGACTTCAGTTCAATTCAGCAGATGCGAGTGAGTTTATGACCAGTTGTTGGTTGCCTTAAAAAGAAAGTAAACTTCCATTACATATTCAAGTTCAATTAAAAGAAAATTATTTAAAAAAAAACTAGCATCAAATTGCTCAATATTGTTGGGGTTTTCTTGCTAATGAGTGTAGCTTTATTGGAATTATGATAAATTGCGAAAGTCATTAGCTTGTTTTTACCATAAGTGCGGGAAATTGATTGGCATATAGTGTGGCATTGGAATGTGTGACTCATAGTGCGGGTTCTTGGTCAATCACTTTTCTTTTTCTTTAGGGTGAAGTTACAAAAGTTCTTTATACTTTTATTGAAATTTCTAAACATGTCAAGAGCTCTAAAGATAATCAAATTTTTCTTAAATGTTAAGATAATGTCATATTATTTTTTTCAAATTGTAAAACATTGTAGGGTATTATTGTCTCAGTTTGTTCTCCTGATGGCCCTAACAACATCGTGATGACTTCCTCATAATATCAGTTGTGTACGATTTAAAGACTTTTCGTAAAGACTTTCATGATAATATTCGATTCCCTTCTTTAGCCAGAGGAGGGGCGCCACTATCGCTAGTTGTAGTATTAACTTCAAAGTAGATCTTGTTATATTAAAAAAACGACAAATTAAAACAATCTTCAAAAGCAAAAATAAAGTCAATAGAAAAAAAAGTATTTATTTAGTAAAAGAAAAATTTTCGAGATAAAATCCGGCGAAAAGTCCAAAATAATTTATGGCGTAAAGTCCATGGGCGTTAAGTCGAGGCGCTTTTTTTTTTGTTCTTACTTTTGCATCAAATTTGATAAGCATTCGAACATATATTTCCAAAGCGCTATTTTCTAGAATTGTTAAAAATTAATGGTTGAATGAGATTTTTCAAATTNATCAGTGTTGAATAATTAATTTTCAACTCTGCAAAATAAGGTCAAGTTGAAATCAACCCTAATTATTTGGCCGGATAATTATTAACCCAAAAATCGGTTAAACTGCCATGTTAATTAACGTTAATAACGTTACTAACCGTTAAGTTAATAATGTTACTAACCACACCGCCCATCCCTGATTGAATGGAAAGAATGAGATTGAAGGAGGTCTAGAACCCCTGTTTTTATTAGTAATTCTTATTTGATGTAATTTTTTTGAAAGAAAATTATTTAGAAATAACATTTTAAATTTAATATTTTTTTATATTTATATTAAAGTTGTCTTCTAAATATGAGGTTTTGAAAGCTTCTTTGTTGAACACTCAACAAAATAAAATGATTGTAAGGCTTAAAATTATACAACATAAATTCAAAAATAGTAATTGTAGAATTTGATTTAAAGTGTAAAAAATAATTGTATTTTTGAATTATAATTTTAGGAATATTACAATAAAAATCTACATTTACAATAGAACATTGTTGAGGAATTATTGTTAATATAAAGTTCCGAAATGGAATACCTATCGAATACAACTAAATTTTTAGAAACTACAACTATATATATAATTATATTCAATNTAAAAAATAATTGTATTTTTGAATTATAATTTTAGGAATATTACAATAAAAATCTACATTTACAATAGAACATTGTTGAGGAATTATTGTTAATATAAAGTTCCGAAATGGAATACCTATCGAATACAACTAAATTTTTAGAAACTACAACTATATATATAATTATATTCAATTTATAATTTTAGAAATTTAATATTAATATTTAAAAAAATACAATTTTGACAATTATAAATTTTATAAAGTGGTAATTTAATTTAATATTTTTTTTTACAAATTCAAACTTTCTTTTTTTTATGAAGTTTGATAAAAAAGCAGTTTTGAAAAAAAAACTATTGAAACCGTTTTCAAGATATTGTTAAATTGTTAGTTTTTTTGTAAGTAATTTAAAGAAACTGAATTGTTTGGAAACGTTTTTACGTTTTGTTAAATTTTAAAATTAAAATGTATCATATACAAAAATTGCAAGCATGGAAAAATATTTAAAAATGAAATATTAATAAAGATAAAGATAATTCCATTAATAAAAAAAAACTGATCAAAAACTAATAATTCTCTTAATGAAAAATGTAAGAAAATAAGATAAATAATAAAACATGTTATATTTTTTTTGTGTGTTTTAAAAGTTTATGATTTCTATTTTTATTTATTTTTTAAATTTGCTTTTTATGATAAATAATAATTAAACATATTGTTTTTTTTTTTGTTTTATATTTTAAAAGTTTATGATTTGTTTTCATATTTATTCTTTTTCAAATATTAATTGATTTCATAAATTTCCTTTTTTCATTTGCTTTTTATGAAAAATAATAGTAGTTGAAATACTATGTATTTCGAAGTCAACATTTGTTTTTATTTGTGTTCCATATTTTATAAAATTAATATGTTTAATTTAAAAACCATAAATTGAAAATATTACTAAAAATGATTGTTTTTGAATGTATTTACAAAACAAAAAAATCCACAATTTTTATTACATATTTTGATTAGGATAAGTATATAAATCAAATTTAAAATTGTTTTTAAATTTTTGCAGATCTATTATTTTTGGACATTACTCGTTATTATGTAGCGAATCAAAATTGCAATTAACGGATACTTTAGAAAATTGGGATAACGTAACGAATGAAATAACGATATAATTTTTGAAGATGGATAACGTAACGTTAACATTTCTAAAAATATTCAAAGACGAAGAATTCAAAAGCAATGTTTCACGAGCGCCAATCAAATACTCTGGAAATAAAATGGAGTGACTATAGTTGGCTTTGAAAATATTTTGAAGTTGAAATTAAGAGAAATTATTGTACACTTGAAAACTGTCTTTTTGGGCAATTAAATACTTTTCTAAAGGAAAATAATTATGTTTTTCGAAAAGTCTTAAACTTGCTTAATTTTGAAATTAAAGGGTTTTCAAAAAAATATGATGCTCAAAATACAACATTTATATAATTGAAATTTAGAGAAAATCTTTGAAAATGGAATTGAAGAAAGTTTTGGAATTCAAAATTTGTATAAATAAGTATATGTAATAAGTTTTCAATTTAAAAATGAAGCGGTGCAGTAGAACTACGTTCCGTAGTAGCACTAGGGTTTTTTTTTGTTTTAAATGAATTATAAAATTACCCAAATCACGGTCTCTGGCCTAATTTTCACTTCGAATAATATATTAGGAACCATAATAATCATTCTAGGGATCGTAAAGTCCATAAAAATACATATTTCTTTCGTACGCCCATGTAATTCCTTAATTTTGATAAGGGATGATGGGCCTTATTAGTACCTTCAAAATGATGTATCACACGACCCTATATGATTCGAGATAACGAAGTTATCCATATTTTTCTTTAATTTTATTTATTAAAATATGTTTATATTTAATATCAAATATATTAACTTTTGTTCTTATTAATTTTATTAAAAATAGGCTGAAATCATTTTTTAAAAGAATTGTTTCACTTACAACATGACAAAAATATATATACATTAAGTGTTAAAATTTGCACGTGCTTTGAAACCTATTTTGTTTAATTTTTTAATATAAAAAGAAACAACAAATATTCAAATTAGAAGTATTGAACCTAGAGCCTAGGCTTTTAATTAGGGTTCAAAGCGATCACTAATAATATTTTATGGGATGATTTTTTCTATGGAAAACATTTTTTGAATTTGTATGTGCTGGAATTTTTTGTTTTCTGTTTTTAAAAAATCTTATCTAAAACTAAAGTATATACGAAAGTTTTGGAAGAAACTTCAATTTTTGAAGAACATAATTTTTGATTCGTCAATGAGTTTAAACTACTTTGATATTACAATTATGATTTCTTGAGATGTGATGTATTTTAAGAGAGAATTTTAATACTTAATTATCTCATTATAGTGAATTTTTCAAGGAAAGAAAACCAAAGGCTTCTCAAAAATTAAGACATACTTTGACTATTAAAAATATTCTTTTTGTTCTATTTCTGGCTAAGTTTAATTTTTTACCGCTATTATTTCTTGCGTTTTTGGAGAAAAAGTATTAGGAATTAAATTAGTATGAAGTTTCTCGTTTCATGGAATTACAAGAGTAAAAATTGTGTGTACATTTTACAATTCTATTCAAATGACAATTTTTTAACTTTTTGAGGGTTCGAATTATATATACAAAAAATTTAAATTAAATGTGTAAAGAGTTCCGGAAAAAATTTAAAATTAATTATAAAACGCTGTTTTTTAATGGATCACACGAAAACATATTTTTAGTCTAGATTTATAATTAATATTTCCAATGTATTAAAAGAACTATTCAAGACTACTTAATTATTTGATAGTATTTGAATCTTTCCTTCAAACATATGACACAAAAAATAAAACAAATTTACAACAAAGTAATGTAACAAAGTAACAAAACGCGATCCAATGAAAGTCAAGTAAACAAACAGACATCGACAGACATTATGTGGGTTGCCTTAATCCATCAATAAAAATCTGTCTTTACAAACTTTTCTATCTGTCAATCAAGCCCACAGTCTGATAACCACATTCCGATGGAATGCAGCAGTTGTCCATCCGCAAAAGAAACCGACGAGACAAAGTCCACTCCTCCGACTAATTACACCAGACACAGTTCACTGTCTAATCATAAATCTTAACAAATATGACGACAATTCACAATTTATAACAAAACACTCTTTCATGTCTATTCAAAACCAAAGCAATCCAATCAAGATCACTAATCATAATCAACAAACATTATAACACACACCAAATATTTCCAGCCGAAGTGTTGTTGTTACCGAACCACAGTTTAAATGCAACTGCTCTGAAGACAATATGAGCCAGACTAGACCAAACCAGACTCATAGAGAGGCTGGGCGCTAAAGTGAACGATGACTAAACGACCGGCGAGGCGACGACGACATCCAACAACAACGACAACTAACAACAAGTTAAATGAACATTGATCAACAAGTAATGTAACCAAAGCAAAGCAACAGCAGCAAAAACTATAAATACTTTCACTACTTTCTTTTTTTTTTTTTGTATTTATCATATACATCTGATACTGCGATATTCATGGTCAGTTGATCGGCGCAATACCACTCTTTTAACTAGACTTTACACGGGGAGTATTTTTTGGATTTAATGGTGGAGGTTTGAAACTGGCTGGTTCTTTTTGAGAATCTTTTTTTTTTTTTTTTAAGTTTTATCGATGGACAAGTTATGTGGAAGGTTAGATCTTTGAAATTTTTTATTAGTTCTAAAACTCTATAAAGAGATCGAATCTCTTTTTGTTCTTTGTATTAAAGATTATGAAACGGAGGAAAATTGCGAACATATATAAGATAATTTGAGATGCTTTAATACTCTGAGGACTATACAAATTGTAGAATATACTAAACAAGATATTGTAATATTTTACAAGCAAATGTGTGTTAAAACTTACATATTTTATGTAGTAAATTTTAACTTATTTTTAGTAGTTTTTTGTTTGTTTTATTTTTGTGGAAGTCTGGAGTTAGAAACTTCTATTTGAGTAGGTGAAACTCCTACCTTAATCAGTTAAACAACATACTTAAGTTGGTAAGATTACTACTTCAGTACAAAAATCCTATTTCTATGTACTTGCGGATTTCCTACATTCATAACGTCTCTAAACCTTTTCTTAAGCTCGCAAAATTCCCTAAAACCAACGAGAAATTTCTTTTAGTGCTCAACATCGCAATCTAACTGAATCTCAACCCAGACATTGGAGAGCCAACCAACTATCTTGCCGGTCACTGCACAACTCGAACAACTATATTGTATATGTTATATTTATATGGTCTCATTTTATTTGTTTTGTTAATTTACGAGCAACATTCCTATATGACGGTTTTGATTTTTTTCTCCTCACTCTTGGTGTCTTTCGTGAAAAGTTTCATTTATGATCTTACACAATTGGTAATTTACAAGTTTTCTTCGGTGATGCGGAAAGGGCGGAAACATTTTATGATCGTTATAATTTTTTCGCGAATTGTTATGTAAGATTACTGGATCGAAAGTTTTTCTGTAATCTTTTGAAAGATTTTTTTATTAATTTGAAATAATGTTTGGTTTAAGAAAGGGGTTTAAAGACAGGTGGACAGACAGACACAATTTTGAAGGGATAATTCAGTTTTATTTCTGTCGTCTGTCTGTCTTCTTTCTGTCTGGTCTGTTCGCCTGTTTTCATAGCCATATATATAGATATAGTAGTAGATAGTATAATAACTGAATGAGTATAAAGTATAAAGTATAAAGTATAAAGTATAAAGTATTAAAATATAAAGATAGATTGAAATTAAAATTTTAAATATGCAAAATTTTAGTTACTTTTTTTTTTATTTTAACTTTGACATTTCAAAGTTTCACAATTTAAGATTTACAAAATTTAAAAATATAAACGAATTAAACAAAATTTAATACTTAAAGAAACTAAATAAATATATAAAATTTCAAAATTAAACATAACATCAAAATTGTTTTTATTTTTTAAACAATTTTAATTTTTTAAATACCAAACATTTTAATCTAAATTTAAGAAAAAAATCGAATTACAAAAAACAATAAACGAAGAAATACAAGTATTTTTAAAATATAAACAAATTAAACAAAATTTAATACTTAAAAAAACTAAATAAATTTTTAAAATTTCAAAATTAAACAGAGAACCAAAATTGTTTTTATTTTTTAAACAATTTTTAATTAAAAAAAATAATAAACGAAGAAATACAAGTATTTTAAAATTACAAACTTAAATAAAAAGGACAAAGTTTCAAATTTATTATATTAAAATTGAAAGTTCTAAACTTCAAAGCTCAAAAATAGGAGATTTTTTTTTAAATTTCAAAGATTAAGTTTTTTTTTAAATTATCAAAAAATCATTTTAAAAGTTCAAAAATTTGAGATTTTTTCTTCTTTTTTTTTAAGTTTAAAACATTTTAATTTTGAGAATTAAATGTTTTGTTTTTTTTTTATTTTAAAATTTTAAAGTTCAAAAATATAATAAAATCAAATAATTTTAAAATTTAAAAAACTTTGAATAAAACAAAAGTTAAAAAAAATTTTAAAGTATTAAAAATTGTTAATTTTGTTTTCAAAATTTAAGAGTTTGAAAATTCAAATCCAAATATTGATATCATTTGCGTATCACCCAACGAGTTTTCACACTAATACATTGGATGATTTTTTCGTCCAGAGAAAATCTCGTTTGACTTTTAACAAAGTGTTGGTGCGAAAACTCGTTGGGTGATACGCAAATGATATCAT
>JXPG01057341.1:0-16524 GCA_001015175.1 Megaselia abdita | reverse complement strand
AAAATGGCTCTAAAAATTCAAAGAAAAAATAATAGGCTTCNAAAAGCCAACTTTGGAAATATCTATTCTCAAAATGAGCCAGGAATCAGTAATTTATTTTAAGAGAATCAAGACTTTTAAATATTACATTAATATTTAAAAAGATCTTTTGAAAGATAAGGTAATATATCCAAGTAGAGTCCACTTAATCTCTCTATATTTCGAGTATTCCTCTTAAATCGTATTTTGATGAATCATATACGTTCTCTCTATTTCAAGGGACGTTCTTTATTTTTCAATTTCATGTCACTGAAATTGAAATACGTTATTCAAATACAATTTTTGGGGTACTTTTTCAACGCAAAATTTTCCAGTTTGATTCTCTTTTTCTTTGAATTCTTGAGCCGTTTTATTTTGTGTGTATTTAGAATAAAGGAACATTTAGTTTTTTTAAAACTTAGCAATTCTATACATTTTTAATTTTTAAAAATATAATTTAATTTAAAAATGTTTCTGTTAGTTTTTAAATTTATATTATTTAATACTTGAAAATTATATTTTTAAACATTTTGATTATGATAAAAAACAATTGAACTATTTTATGAAATATTTTTTTATCTTTTATTTTAAAATTTGTCGAAATAAATATTTTTGAAAATTAAGAATAGCATTATCCATGCTTCTTAATTTATAAATTTATGTTTGTTAAAATATTACTAACAATATTTATATTTGCGTATTTAAGATTTTATATTTACTAAAAAAAATATATTTGAAAATTTTGATAGGGATAAATTATAAAATTTAACATAAAAATAATTGGGACATATTCAAAATCAAAATTTCAAAAATGGAATTTAATTTTTATGAAAAACATTTTAAAATTGATTTTAATAAATTACATTTTACTTTTAAAATTAAATATGTGTTCGATTAAATTACATTTATTTTTAGTGGGAAATGTAAGAATTGTGCGTGGGATTTTTAAGAGCACGAGAAAATTTGTACGCGGTTGGTCCGAATTTTTCCGGCCTACTAGAGTTTTCTTTTCGCATAGTGTATTTTAGTGAATATGATTTTTGAGCGGCTCCGAGGATCTTTGAGAGAAATGTATTGATGCAGAATCGTGCGTGGGAATCCAGAGAGCACGGCCAAAAATTGTCCGCCTATAGACCGAATTTTGTTCGGTCTACAAAAAAAAAATTCAAATCGAAGAATGTTTGAGGAAAAGTGTTATGATGCAGAATTGATCTTGTAAGTTCAGAGAACACGAGACAAATTTTCCGCGGATGGTACGCATATTTTTTGGCCTACTTTAATTTGTGTTCCTAATTTTCTTCTTTCGTTTTAATATCTTATTATTTATTGTTTTTGGCCTACTAAAATTTTATTTTCATAGTGTATTTTAGGGACGGGTTTCTTTTGTATGGAAATAAGTTCTGAGCAGCAGAATTTTGCTTGGGAGTTCAGACAATACTTGGAAATTTGTCCGCCAATAGTCCAAATTTTGTTTTTGCATACTAGATTTTATTTTCAATTTTTTTATGATTTTGTAGTGGTTGATTAACGCATTCTTTTTTTATTACTCTTAAATTTAAACATAAAGTTATGAAGTTAAATAAAATAAGGAAAATAAAATTTAATACTATTTTTTTTTTTTAAAACAAATAATATAGAAAATTAATTTAAAAATGAATGTTGAAACATTTTTCCAGAAAGAATATACACATTCAAAAAATAAGTAGAAGTACAATACATTACAAATAGTGAAGCACTTTCAAATATTTTCGACACTCACTCAAATATGTACCATACTCATTATTTTAATCAGTTCTCAACACATTGGAAAGAGTGAGTTACACATTAAAATATGTGGAATTTTGAATATGTTAATTTTTATCAATAAAATGTGTGTAGCATGAACAGAATATGTACTGTACAAATAAAATATCTGTCAAACACAAAATAGTATGTATTTCCATGACCATTGAAATGTGTTTCCTACATTAAAATATGTAGGATAGACATTTCGTTTTTTCAGTAAACTATTTTCAAGATATGAGATTTCGAAATATTTTTCAAAATAAATCTAATTTTTAATTCTTTTGAATTAAAATACTTTAAGTTAAATTTTAGAATAAAACAAAAAAGAATAGAACTTTTCAATTTTAAAACTTAGCTTTAAAAAAAATGTTTTGTTAATTTTAAATTGTTTAAAATTGATTTTTTTTAAATGTATTTTTTTAAAATAAATTTTACTTTTAAATTTATATGTGGGTTCTATTCAAATAAAATGTTTAAGGACACACACATCTGAGCGGCTCGGAGGATTTTTGAGGAGAAGTATAATGATGCAGAAATTATTTTGAGAGTTCAGAAAATACTTGAAAAATTCTGGCCTTCTAAATTTTTTTCACAATTTGTTTATAATTTGGGTTGACGGTTTTTTTTCGGGAAAATATATTCATAAATATTTGAATCAATAAAAAATAATGCAGTTAAATAAAAATTTACTTATCTATAAGAATAAACGAAAACATTAAAGATGTACACGAACAAAGAATTTGAGAATTTCATAAAAACTACTAAAACTCCCACATCTTTAGGAAAACCTCCTACATGAGTAAATAAAATTCCCACATCTTTAGGAAAAACTCCTACATTAGTAAGTGAAACCTCCACATCTGTGAGAAAAAGTTGCTACTGTAGTGGTTAATAATAGCATGTAAGAATTTTCCCCACTTTTGTAATATTGCTATTTCTCTTATTACGAAGCGTAGGTGTTTTCCTACTTTTGTGAGTGATGTATTTTTTTTAAATATTTCCCCCGCAAATGGAAGTATTTTACGTACATTAGCATTTCTCCTACTCCAAAATTTACCTAGAGAATGTAGGAATCGGTAGAAACAGTAATTTAACAAATTTAAGAATTGTTCCTATGTTTGTGGGTAATTTATTACCTACACGTAATTTTTTCCGTGTAATCAACTTATTTTCTTAGAATTTTGTATTTCTATATTTTAATTGTCATTGTTGAATAAAGAGAACAGGGGTGAGTTTAGTTTGTGTATTTGTTAGGGAGAATTGATTTTCTCTTGTTTGTACTGCTGATTCTTATAAGTGTTTGTTGGAAATGTTTGTTTTTATTTGGTTTTAAAAAACATTTCAAGTAAATGAACGCTTTCTTGCAACTTTTGTTTGTTTTTGTAATTAGATTTTTGTTTAGTACAAAAAATATCAAGCATTGTTTCATTTTTATAAAAGAAGAAAGAAAGAAGCTTACATAATACAATTAAAGAAATCTAATAATATATAAAACAAACAAACCAACTTATTTTCTTGGAACTCTGTATTTTTATGTTTAGCTTTGACATTGTTGAATCAAGAGAATATGGGTGAGTTCTTTTCTTTAGTTTGTGAACTTTAATTCTCTTCATGTAATGTAAATGGAGTTTTTTTAATATTAAGAATTTAAGCCAAGTAGAACCGGAGCTGTACTAAAATTTAGTAACATTTCGACAAAATCTACCGCTTTTGTGGTGGTTGTCTTTACTAAAGTGGGTTTTATTCACGGATCAAGAGGGTCGGGTGGTTGCTTAGGATTTTTCTTATATATTGCAATTTTTAAGGTACACTTTGCATATCGTGTCATTTTCCACTGAGATGTTGAAATGCTTGCTTCAACAAAAAAGTTCATCCTATTCACTCCTTGAATAACTTGATGATTCTTTCAAAAAAATAGCCTTAGTACACGAAACCTACACTTACACTAGAAAGACCCATAACATGCAACGTTAATTAAGGATCTAACACATTTCTCAGTTTTGTAATAAATCAAAAAAAATAGCTATTACTTTTAAACTAACCACTATATTTCTCTTGTTAGCTGTTATAGTTCTTACTCTGTTTATGCTGACAAGGATGACTATTTCCTATTTTCCGTTAGTTTTAGTTACTCTCTTCTCCCATTCTAATGGACATTTCATGAGAAGGAGTAATAACTTTAACGAGCAAAAGTTTATTTTATTAGTTTAGAGTTTACTTTTTTGTTTTATTATTGTTTGAATTTTTATTGTCCAATAAAGGGAAGGTTCCTATGCTCTATATATCACATATTTACTATCTCCTTCAGGATGTATGTGGAAGGGTATATTAGAAGTGGAAGATGATAGAGACATTAAACTTTTATAATTGCTGTTTTGTGGTTGGATTAAGGTTTAAGGGGATTATTCAGAGAAACATATTTACTTTTTTGTAAAACATTTGTTGCGAATTATACGAATAGAATAGAAAGATTGTTTGAATTTTCAATGCATGGGTTGTGAATTATATGAATGTACAACATTTGTTTGGTTATGATTGCTGCTCTGTAGTTAGACTAAAGTTTAAGAACATTTGTGGCGAATTATACGAATAGAAAGATAGCTCTTGTTTAAATTTTCAATGCATGGGTTGTGAATTATATTAATGTACAATATTTGTTTGGATATAATTGCTGTTCTGTAGTTGGACTAAAGTTTAAGAACATTTGTGGAGAATTATACGAATAGAAAGATAGCTTTTTCTTAAATTTTCAATACTTATGTTGTGAAGCCATAAAACAGAACATTTTTCTTTTTGTAGATTTCTTTCTCTTTCCTCTGTCTGTAAACTTTTCAAAATGAAAATGTATGGAAACTATTTCCACAATTTCCTTTTCAAATAAAATACCAAAATCCACCAAATGTTTTGAATTGCTCTCTAAATATGTGTCGCTGTGGTAAATATCCAATCAGTCTATGCAAATAATTCCTGTGTGTTACCTTTCAGTTCCTCCCTAGACAGGATACGAATAACCGAGAGTGCTTTCCTTCACTTTACTTTAAACCCAGAGGACGAGCAATTTTTACACGGCATGATAAAAATTTTATAGGGTATACTTTTCATGTGAGACATTTAATAAATATTTCATACAAAAATATTGAAATTTAACCCCTTTCTGAATGGAATGGACACGAAAAACAAAAGCAAGTAGTAAATTCCCAAATCCATTAAAATTTAATGTTGTGTTTTATTGGCAAATATTTCACTGCCATTTTGTTTTCATTTTATTGATACTTTTGTTGTTGGTCTGTGCTATTCGTTCGTTCTTTTGCTCGTTGGATGGCTGGTTCGAGTCATGTTCAGTTGGATCCTTTAGTTTTAATTAACTTTTCGAGAGAACCATTAAAACACACAAAGTCCTTGGATTGGCGAACCGAAGCTGAAGCATGAGCGAGCTAGAGAGAAAGAGCGAAGTCCTTTTTATAAACAGGACATGCATAGAGCGATATTGTAATGCTATTCGTATAACTTTTTATTTTTATGGTTGGAAATTAAGTTCCACAGAATAAAGTGAATATAATTTTTTTATTATTTGCTATAGCTGCCTTGCTTGCTATTAAAAAAGAAAAGCACACGAAAAAAGGCGAATTTAATTAAGTAAGATGAGAGGCAATGGTAAACTTTTCCCATAAGAAAAGAGTTTACTTTTTAGGGTGGTGTGTCTTTCCTTTTTGAAGAAGGCTTTTTTTTCGTTCTCAATCGACGAACTCAATCGTCAAACTCAATTTTATTGAGTGTTTCTAG
Organism: Megaselia abdita; assembly: GCA_001015175.1. Taxonomy (NCBI): domain Eukaryota; kingdom Metazoa; phylum Arthropoda; class Insecta; order Diptera; family Phoridae; genus Megaselia; species Megaselia abdita. The sequence goes on along the minus strand of JXPG01057341.1, from coordinate 10,938 downwards.
AGTTTTCTGGAGTTGATTGACTATAATTTAATAACATGATTTGTGAATTTTACTAATGTTAATTGGTTTTTGTCTTTACTAAAATGGTTTCTTTCATGGTTGTTTAATGCGCCCCGACTTAACACCTGAGTCGTAGTGCCTGATGACTTATGTCCTGAGTCAAAAAATCTATCTATGAATTAGGATCCCAAAAATTAGTATGAAATTATGGCCGAATCGAGCGATGATATTGAACGTGAAAATTAGAAATAATAATATCCAGAAAAATCAAACATAAAAGAATGTCTAATTTTTTTCTGGATTTATGATATAAAAATAATTTTAACCAATACAAATAACTCTTAAAACTCCATAGGATACAATAAAAATAAAACAATTCTTATTGGTTAATTCAAACTTCTCAATTTTGATTGGCTAATAATCACAACTAAACCGAACAAAGCTCGAAAGTGTTCAGGATTAGAATTTTACTAGGATCAATATTATTATTTAGCTTGATTTTAAATTTTACATATGAAAACTAGTTGAATATTATCTATAAAAAATGGTTAAAACTGACTATTTTTGGTCAGCGAAAGAAACTAAAAAAAATGTTGAATTTCATCTGAATGCTCTTGAAGGTTTCAAGGATTTCGACTGAAAGAGAAAATATAATAAAAGCTCCTAATAGTTATTTTCTTAATTTTGATTGCCTAAAAGTCAGAACTAAACTGAAAAAAACCCGACAATGCTCGGGATTACAAGTATAGACGTTTACTAGGCTTAATTTGATTTGTTAGTTATAGATATGTTACTTAATCTTTAGATTGACAGACATACGAAAAAGTGTTTAAAAAAAACATTTCGAAAAAGTTTTTGAATAAGTATTAAAACATTTTCGAATGCAATATTAGAAATATAATATCTTGAGGTTTTGTGAGTAGCATACTATAAAATATGTATAAATTCTAAATAGAAGGAAATAAAATACACTCTAAACATGTAAAGCACATATAAATTATGAACGACACTAATTTAAAATATTTTGATGACATATTCTGAATTTTCAATGAGAATATTTATTTACAAAAATGTGATCAAAATTGTAAGACAGACTTGGATATAAAGCAAACTTTAAAATGAATTACTATTATTGGATGTTTAGTTAAATTTGTGAAGTAATAATTTTTATAAATTCTAATTACTTCTTTGGATTCAAAAATGTAAATTAAGCATTGTTTTTCTTCTTATTTTTTGACTAGAGTTTGTGACTTAAGTTATTTTTAATTTCGCTGCTTTAAATTAAATTTATTAAATTTAAATTAGTTCTCTTCTTCTAATAAAAAAAATGTTTTAATTAAGATAACTAGTTTTGAAATTAGAATTTAAAAAAAAGATAAAAAAACTCAATTGACTTCAAAGAGGGGCGCCACCATTTAAAGAATCTTTACATATGGACAAACTTGTCTATTTGATTGTATTAGTCTCCCTTGAGAATGGCTAAAGTATGTCTTTCTTGACAATGATCGATTTCTTTCCTTTGCCAGAGGAGGGGCGCCACCATCGTTAGCTTTAACGTTACCTTTATAAATGTAGATTAGTTTGTGTGATTGTAATCATCTTTTTTATGTTCTTGATATATTTTACCGAGTAAACACACAACTTCTTTTAGAAGTCTAAATTTTTCTTATTTTGTTCTTTTCTTAGAAAAGAAGGAAGAAGGCTTCTTAAATCATTCTAGAATAAGTCGTCTATAAGAAATCTAACAAAAGAAGAAAAATTAATTTCTTTTTTTGCTCATATGGAACTCTGGAGTCTTAAGAATCATTTTTCTGCTTTCCGAATTCAAATATCTTATACAAAAAAAAATCGACTTTTTGTATATTGGTATATTGAAAACAAATAAAGGCGAAACCAGTCCTCCCGGATATTTAGTCAGTCATATAAAACCAATTTTAAAATATATTATTTATCTCTTTTTAAAATAATATTTAAAATCATCTATTAGTTTACTTAAAAGTTATTAAAAAATATTACAGTTTTCTGAAAGCTCTCTCTAGATCATTGGTTGTCTAATAGAACTATTTAATGTTTCTTAAAGAATTCTTTCCAAAGAATTTAAAAGTCTGAAAGTGTTCTTAAACCCTTCTTAAAGAAGTTTTAAGAAGAGCACTTTTAGACAACTTCAGCGCGAATAAAGTAATTATTCAAACTTCTTTAAGACTTCTTAAAGTAACTTTTCGAATACTTCTTTTAGACTTCTGTTTTCTGAGAGATGACTTCTTTAAGAAGTCTTAAATAAAGGAAATTGTTTACTAGGTGTAACTTGCTTAAAAAACGTTCAATACCTTTCTTTAGCCAGAGGAGGGGCGCCACCATCGCGAGTTGTAGTACTTCACAGTATGTCTTGTTATAAAAAACGAAATGACAAATTAAAACAATTTTAAAAAGTAACACAAATACACAAATTTGATAAAAGGAAAATTCTTTTTGATTTCCGAGATGAAATGAAAGTGGAAATTTTATTTAGCTTTCAAAATGAAATGTATTTTTTTGTTCTAATTTGTTAAAAAAATATTTTTTAATATTTTATAAAAGAAATTTCAGTTTGATTTTCGAGATGAAATGTTTCTTTTACTAAATTATTCATAGAACATAGTCCATGGGCGTTATGTCTCAGGGCCTCAGATAATACTTTTCTAAGACGAGAAATCTTTAAGATTTCTAAATCCCAACAAATATTAACATTCTTTTAAAGAAATTCTTTAAAAAGTCTTCTTTTCTATGAAAAGAACAAAATGAGAACATTTTAGATTTCTTACCTCTTTTTAAAAATAAAATTTTAAGTCACATAGAAGTTTACTTGAAAGGTATTAAAGAAGTATTATTGTTTTCTGAAAACTCTCTTTAGATCACTTTAAGAAGATTGAAGCTCGGAAGCTCAAAAGAATATTTAGTTAAAATATTTAAGAACTCTGAAATATTTTAAGAGATGTATTTTTTTTTTAAAGAAACGAATTGGTTGTCTGAGAGAACGATTTAATGTTTCTTAAAGAATTATTTATTTTCATTTAGAAATCAAATCCATTGAAAAGGGTCCTTTTGGAAATCTTGAAGAAAGGAAATTATTCGCTGAGAGAGAGAGATAAATAAATAAGATATTTTTACATTGTTTTTATATCACGGACTTGTGATAGTTACGCTAAGAAAAATAAGTTTTAAAATTTAGATGTTTCCATTTCCATCACACAAGACAAATTTAAACGAAAATTTTAATTCGTTGAAGAGTTTCGCGAATCATGAAAAATAATTCTTAAGACCATAAAATTCAAAAAAGAAAGAAATTATTATTTTTTTTTAGTTAGATTTCTTATAGACTATATTTATTCAAGATGATTTTTTATTTGCTTAGAGAAGAATGATTTAAGAGCTCTCAAACAATACTTTTCTAAGACAAGAAGTCTTTAAGATTTCTAAATCCCGAAAAATATTAACATTCTTTTCGAAGAATTCTTTAAGAAGTTTTCTTTCCGCTTTCTTGACAAAGTGTGTTACCTGGGAGCTCGTATGTTCAAGTCTTTTTAGTCCGTTTGTCGGTAAACTTTTTCAAACTTAATTTTGAACACCTTACTCTTCACCAAAAAAGTCGATTGAGGTATTGTTGTAAACCTTTGCATGTCCTCTTTGTGATTCCTTAGTAATTATTTCAAATATTGATCACTAGATGGCGCTAAGGCGCTAAAAACCAACATGTATTGCGAAAAATTACACAGATATTATGCTTTCAAAATATTGCATCAAAGAACCACCCTAACCCACACACCCAAAACACAGAAACACTTTTTAAAGACAAAAAAAAAACTTAATTTAATTAAAAGGGTTAATTAACCCCCATTTTGTAAGCAAATACATTCATCTTCAGAAGCGTAAATATCTTATGACAAAAATAAGACTGTGAATAAAATCCGCCTGTTTTAATTAGTCAAAGGATTAAATTTTAAGATAAAAGGTTTTCTCTTTCATATTTGCTTTTGATTTATGTTTCTTACAAAATTGCATTAATTTAATTGCCTTGACTTGTTTGACTTAAAGAGAACGGTTTGAAATATGAAATATATAAAATAACAGAAAATTTCGAAATGAACTCAAGATGCTAATTTGTTACCAGTCCCATAAAACGAAAATCCACCTTCTATGACAACCGACAACCTCAATTCCGAACCCAAAATGTAATCAAATATTTCATTGTATGCTTTGAACAAAAAAATGAATTCAAATTTTCCTCCCAACCAACCGGTTGATTGATCAACAGTTTTATCCAACTTTATAGTTTCCACAAGCCAATATCATAAATAATAGAAATAATTAAAAGACAAATAAAATTTTCACACCAAATGGAAGCAAATTCGTTCGAAAATAATAAAACCAATTCAGTTATTTGCAAAAGTACTGTTGAAAATGAAACTCATTGCACCTCATATTGGCTTTTGTTCGATATCAGCAACATCTACGGACGATGGGAAGGATTTTTTGCTATAATTTTTGTAAATTGTTTAAAATAGAAATTCAATTAAGAGGTTAAATGGCTTAGATAAGAAATGATGATTAAAAAATAGTGTGTTTTATTTTTAGAAAGAATGGTTGCGAATTATACATGGGAAGTAATTTTGTATAGAAGAGATTGCGAATTATATGAACAGAAATTTATCTTTTCTAAAGTTTCTGGCATATTAGACAAAGTAACTTTCTGTGCATATAATTCGCAACCATTTTTCTCTAAGTCACAACTATTCTAAAGCTATTTCACTCGTATAATTCGCAACCATTGCTTTCTAAAAATAAAACACAATTTATGATTTGTAAAAATTATGAAGAAACGTGTTGCGAATTATACCAACAAAAAATTGTATATAAAACTAAAAAGATCAAAAGTCTAAGCCCGTTTAAAAAAATCCCACATTGCAAAACATCCATTCAAAGATTGGATGTGGTCCCAGTTTTGCATAACTATTGATTTAACGTTCAATAAAGTTGTTGTTGCTGTTGGTATTGCTATTGCTTTTATGTTTTCAGCCCACTCGAATGGTTGCACAATCCATTCCAGAGTGTTTATGATATTTGAATAACCAAACCCAAAATCCGAAGGATAATGACATCTAATTTGCGCAGAGAAACGAAACGAGAGGTGTTAAAGGTTCTATTAAGTATATTTATAGACATTTAGATACATCATCATAATAATAATAATCATTATAATCATCATTCATGATTTCGAGTGAAGGGAAATTTAAACACCTAATCAATTTGGAAAACATCATTTTATAAAGTCGAGGAGGAGAAGAAAATGTATCTGTCTAATATTTATTTCCAGCATTCACTCATCAAAATCTCATTTAGAGCCAGGCAAGAAGAAGCATCAGCATCCATCGAACATCTACAAAGAGTTGAGGAAATGAAGAAGAATAGCAAGACGGAGGAAAAACACGATTCCGTTGAGTTGAGAGGAAGAAAACGTTGTTGATTTGTCTGGAAGTATGTAACATTGTATACAATGTATACAGCAATGGTAAGACATCGACTGAATGAATCGACATCTGAAACTGGGGAGAAAGATGGAGATGCCGATGATGAGGTGATCAATAAAAAAATAACAAGAAAGTGTAGGATAAACATTTTGACATTTACATAAAAATATCAATCGTCTGGATGGATTGGTTTGATATTTGGTCCGGTAGAGATTTGATGTATCTGTATCTTGATGAAAGGTATACATATTTTTTTGTGAGGGAAGAATTTGGTGGGTTGAATTGGGTGAGGTTTTTGAAGATTTTCACTTTTGGTTTGGTTTTTGAGGTGAACGTTTTGCTAATTTTAAAACACTATAGTGAATTTTAGAGTCCCTTGACAAGGGCGCTTTTCATTTAGCCATGAAGAGGAGGGACTGCAATCCAGGCCTATGTTTTGTAACGATAGTTCTCTATCAGCTCCATTATTGGCAACTTCCCAAACAGCAAAAACCTCCCAATCGTCATCAACGCCGTATTATCAGTTCCACTCGTGAATTCAGTAAAATAAACAGAGGTGGAGTTCCAAGAAAGTTGATTGAAAACTCTATTGCTGAAGGACAAGCGATAATTTTTCATTCCTAAAACAGTTTTCTAATTTCATCAGCTAAAAAGTCTATTTCCATAGGTTTCCCTAAACAATACAACTATTGCTGAAACTAAGATAGTGACAGGTTTTTATCAAAGTCAAGATCCTGTAACAGCAAAGACACTCTTGTGTTTGGACGAAGCAAGAAAATATATACATTGATACATGCAATATCAAGCTTGGATTTGAAATATTTCAGCCGGAAAGCTTGGTGTTTTCTTAGGAAACTTAGAGGGTTGTTCCACTCATTTCTCCATAGGGGGTTGTCCCATTATCATTGATCGCATTGTTAACCTATCCAAAGTTGAATCAGAAAAGAATTTCATATCAACGTTCAAATGGTGAATGGAGTATAAGCCTCAATAGATAAAGTGGGACAGAAATGGAATTTTTCTATGACAAGCTATCTCGAACATGAAGAGCTTTGGGACGCTGCGCTAGGCACGGAAGACAATACAAAGAAAGTCACGAGTTCGAAGCTAAGTTATCGATTAAAACTTCGTTCATGTCCAGTGTAAAATGGCATCTGAGGTGTGGAAGGCATTGGAGACATCTTTCCAGGGCAATGGCTTAGTGATGAATGTTGGGCTTTTGAAGATACTGATTAATCTGAAGCTGGACAACTGTTGTCAATTGAGGAGTATGTGCCCGAAATTATGAAAACTGAGCAAAAATTGAGAAGCAAAAGTTTAAGTTGTTATGGTTTCTGCATCGTCGAAACAAAACTTTAGGGTTACAGCTGTCGAAACTTTCGCCACACAATGGCCATGAGGAATCGAAGCTGTTTTAGACGAGGTTGAAGAGCTTGTTAACAATCCTGAAGAAAACGACTTTTACTCTGGCGATGATCAAGCGGATGTTAACGAAGCTGCGGATGAAACAGAAGCTCTGCGACAATTAGAAAGGAGCATGAACGGTTTGTTTGTTTTGGTTTTGAAGGTGCTCAAAATGATCCAAAGTCTGCCTTTTAAAATATCCCCGAAAATTGAACCAATGCCTTTCACAATCAAGTGTGACACCAATTTTGTGCTCGACAAAAGCTCATCCTAGCATAAAGCGCATATATATCAAGCATTTAATTCAAGAGAAGGTTGTAGATGGTATCATCAAAATGGAGTACATTCCTACTAAAGAAATTCCTGCAGACTTTCTTACCAAAAGCTTGAGTCTCGACCAACATCGTTCCTGCTGCTTGGGTTTGAAGATTAATTCTTGTATCTTGTAAATACTAAAGTAATGGTGGTATTGTAAATATATACTTTGTGTATTTACCAATCTAGTTTACATTTGTTTCTATATGTTATGGTTTTATTTTAAAATAAGTTTTCATTCGCTTCTTTCAATTCAACCAACCAGATCTTCTTCATAAGTCTGGCTCTATTCATTCTCTTCTGATGACAGAAAGTCATCAATGGCCTTCCACAAGCCTTCTGTTTTGACAACCTCACTCTCCAGCTTGTACGTCTACAATCTTTCACAAACAACTTCCAGAAAGTTCAACTATGCTGACGACATGGCTTTAAATAATAGTGAAACCAGAAAGGAACTGAAAATCAAATTGCTAAATCGCAAATATTACTTCGCTCCAGATCTCCTCCATTATTCGTACGAGACAACTTCGAGAAAAAAAACTGAAACATCCAAGAAGCGTTGGATGATATTTGGAGCTGATCTGGTCGATTCAGCCTCTTATTCACCAATGGTTACAGATGTCAAGAGTTCGATTTACCAAAAAAAGAGTATAAGGCATATATTCAGCAGAGCTCCTTAGACAAAGTATCGAAAAGACATCTTCAGCGAAAGTACTAAACTAAAAAAAAAAACTAAATCACATAACGAGCCAAAGCTGACTCAAGGTGTAGCAGTGATATTAAGGAATGTTTGCTTCCTATGTGTTTACCAGCTGCTTTTGTACATCAGTGTTGTTAGTTTTCCCTCTTCTTCTGAATAGAGTCAGTGATGATGTCTGCTATTTTAACGAGTGTATTAGAGGTACCCTTTTATTTCATCAGCATCGAAACGACGAGGGTGGCGTCAGGTAGTATATCCGACTCACACGAAAAAAAATTTCTTTCGAAAAATTCTGACGTGGGCACTGAGGATCGAACTAAGAATCCTCAGACTGGAAGGCGAGAGCGCTAGCACCTACACCAACCAACTACCTAGCGAAAGTACTAAGATATTCATTAATAACAAAGCTTGAGGGATATACAACGGCGAAACTAAACAAAAATAGTGCTAGGAAAAGTCTTAATTTGTATCAGCACTAACTGGAATATGTGTCATATTCCGCTTGGCAAGCAACCAGACGGGTCCACAGTCGGTGGATGGTGGAGTGCCTTTGCGCTATTAAGGTATGGCTGCGTAGAGGTCTCCTCTTGAAGCCCCAGATAAAAGACTACCGCGCTCATGGGAGCGGAAAAGCCCAGTATGCACCCGCAACGGGGGACGGCAGAAATTCATTGATAGAGACTTGGGACTTGTCACCTTATTCCCGAAACATCTGACTATGGAAAGCCTCGACAATGCCTCGGAATATGAAAACGGAAAGGAGTTTACGGATATAGACCCGGAAATATTATGGACAATGACATTAAAATAGCCACATGGAATGTTAGAACACTAAATTTTGCAGGCTATAAAAACACGACCTGAAGAGAGTTATGCACGACTATGGAGTAGATATTATGACTTTACAAGATACTCAATTAGATGGCATCAGGACAGAACCTCTCATACTCCGGATCCGAGAAAGATTCTAAAACACCATAATTATTTGTGCTTATAAGCCCCCAAGGAGGAAGATACTGAAGAAGCCAAAGACACTATCTATGACCAACTAGACAAGGCTTATTTCAAACTTCCTATTACACGAAAACCCCATCGACAATAAGATTGATATAAGCTTCGCCGCATCGAACAGTTCAGTATCAAAAAGTACGTACTTCCTCACCTGAAAATTCAACTTCAAACATAGAACAATCCCGATGGAATCACAAAGAATTAGATTGACAAATGTATTATGTGATGCACGTCATCCATCGAGTATTACCGATGCTAGATCTATGAGAGGATTGATTATAGCCTCGTATGAGCCAGCATAATTTTAAAATATGGACTGAAAGACAGATAAATACCCGATCAAATGAAGAGGCGTTTAGATCCAAACGAAGAGTGGTTGTAAAGTTGGCAAGACTGAAGAAAAGACGCTTCGAGAAACAGCAGTTCGAAGAGACGGAATTAATGAGTTACAGGAACTTGGCTCGTAAGCTCTATTAAAATGTCAACTGCACTCCGGTGATTACAAGTAAGGACAAGAACGGAGACTTATAAACCAGCAAACAGGAAGTCCTCTGGATGTAAAGCGAAGGATAGTTTTAGCGAACATATGTCTGTTCAATTAGACTCAGCTATCCAGGATGACCAATGTTAAGTTTTACAAACGAACTTTGAGAGAAAAGTGCTGCGAATTATCTTCGATGCCTTATGCGTGGAAGGTGAATGAAGGATACTGTACAATCACTAGTCATACCAGCTATATAACCAACCGAATGTAGTTGAGAAGATCCGAACGCGGCAGGTCATGTAGCAATGATCTGACGAAAGTTCGTCAATTTAGTATTAACTTTTATGAGCAATGTGATCAACTCTCGAACTGCATCACATTAGAATATCCTTAGTTCATTGCTTATTCATATTCAATGAAAATACAAAACAAAAAATCCCAAAGTCTAGTAAAAAAACATAGTGTCAAAAGAAACCTGATTGTCTACACGTACGCTCACTGCGCTCATTTACCTTCAATTTATGTGTTATTGATATATCTGCTTTGCCACGGTCGTCAGTCTTCGTTTCGTTTCCTTCTACCATTGTAATCTGGAATGGTATCGTTGGAACAAAACTCCTTTTAAATACCTGAAAATGATAACGAAAAGACAATCAAGTCTACCAAGAATGGCAGCCAGCGCAGCGCAGCAGTAAATTGAATCGAACGAAAACTTAACAGTTGAATGAGAAGTGAAGTGAAGAGTTGCAAAGAGAAAAGTTAACTCGATTTCCATCGAAAATTCAATTCAATGACAAGTTTTTAGTTTGTTGTGCATTGTGTTGTTCAGGACCACGGGTAACTTAAACAATGTCACTAAATATAATAAATGTTGGTTGGATTATGTGTTCTCTCTTCTGTTCAGCTCTGTTCTGTTCTGTCCTGTCTGTGTAGACTTTCTGTACAATGTGTTGTATACCCTACTCCACTTCGTCCGTCCGTTCGCTCGTCCAGTTTATCCACTCCACATCCACATACGTTGATGATATTCGATTTCTTTTGATGTTATTTGGTGATATCGAAATTCTATATAGTTGCCCTTTTGGGAGCTAAATGACATGATGTGAATTTATGATATCGTTCGCCGTCTACCCTTAAGGTTTTTGGTTTTATGCTTTATGTTCTGGATGATGCTTTGTATTTCGTATAATTGCATCGGATTCAATTGTGATGGGAATTCATTACATTATAACATCAATGCGTATTATGTGGGAAATGGCATTATATTATAGGATTTTTGTTTCACATGGGTATACTGTATTCTCATGCATTTATTACATTATTGTTGCTTAATTACTAACCATTATATTTTGTTAAATTGATATTTAGTGACACTTTGTTGGGACAGGTTCAATATTGGACAGGTGATTATGGTTTATTTTTGGAGGACTCTTTTTTTTTTCTTAGTTGGAATATTGATTGGTTTTGGTTTTTGGAATATTTGATTCATATTGTTTTACAAGGTGAGTGTTCGGTTTTAG
>JXPG01057334.1:333-12586 GCA_001015175.1 Megaselia abdita | reverse complement strand
AAAATTAGACAAATGTTGGTGTCAATGGAAAGTTCTGAGAATGAAATGAATAGTTTTGAAAAGTTTTCGAAAAATATTGAAACTGTTTTCAAGATATGAGGTTTTGGAAAAAATGGTCTTTTTTCGGTTTGAGGTTCAAATTTGGTATAGCTAGAAATGGAATAAGTTTGAAAAAATATGTTTGAAAAGATTTGTCTTTTTGTAGTTGCTGTTTCGTTTGTCCGATATAAAATTCTTAACAATAATTTATACCAAATATATTATTTAAAAGAACTTCTAGTTTTTTAAATTTTGTTTTGTAGTATTTAAAATTGTTGTCTATTTTTATTATTCGTTCTTTATTGAAGGATTTTTTGACTTTGATGTTTTCAGGGTTTTTTTGAAAAAAATACTAAAAAGACCCATCAAGCCCCATCCAAATTTTGGAGATGCATGGGCGTAGGAAAGGGGGAATTAAAGATAAATGTATTTTTATGGACTTTTCGGTTAGTAGTATGATTATTATGGTTCCTAATATAGTATTCGAAGTGAGGATGGAGCCTCAGTAATTTTATAATTCATTTAAAACAAAAAAAACCCTAATGCTACTACGGAACGTAGTTCTACTGCACCTCTTCATTAGATTTTTTTATTTAGTCTTTATGTGATGCTCAAAACGTAATGTAAGCCTTCACGTAACGTTCCGAAATGTAACCCACAACATGTCCCAGATCTCAAGGAATATATATTGCAAATTTGGATCAACCACCGCGATTTGTATAACATTCATATCAATTATTATATAATTTATTACAACAAAAAATAATTTCTGCAAAACTAAAATATCTGGAACATTTAAACAATATGTATTTTCCTTATCATTAAATATGTGAATTAATTTTACATTTAAAATATGGTACAAATTTAGTCTTTTTCAGTGTAAGTTTATATCTTTAGTAGATAGGAAAAACGCTAAGGTATTCACTCTCAAAAAGCTCACGACGGACAGACAAACAAAACGAAAACATCTTTTTCGAAAACGCTCTTAAAAATGTATGCAAACAAAAAATAATAAATAAAACTTTAACAAAAAATATTAAAATAATTAATGAGCTTTCTTGGGATCGGATGTAAAAGTTATGTCGACGTGATTAACATTTAAAATTTCTGTGTTAAAGGAGTTGCAGTTTTGCCATCGGACTCATTTCAGGTCCTAGTTGAAAAGTATTCGAATTCTTCTACCCATACCTAAGTCTCTCTATATTCTTTTTAAATCAAAACAAAAGCTCAAACAATGTTAATAACAATGTTCAAAAAAACTGTTGATAGAGGACGAAGTCTATAAGAAGAATAGTAGCTGTTTCTGTAATTTTCGAGATAACATTTAAATATTTTTTTGAATATTGTATAAGATATTATTATAGCATTGACACACCAAAACCCCATCAAAATACAAAAATCCAAATTATCCTTAATAAAAAAATATATAATATATATAAGTAGATCAATAAGAATAACGAAAAGTAATGTATTTTTAAGAATAATAAATGAACGAATAATCTTTCAGCTGTGGAAGTTGCAAGTTGGAAGTTTGGAGAAAAGAACCCAATCAGGGCCATAAAATTCAATTCGAATTTCCAGTTCCACCCAAGATCATTAATACCTTTCAAAAAGAAACACGTAGTAACTCTGAGTAATCCTCAAATGGCCGAAAATAAAAAGCTTTTTATATACTTTATACTGTTTACTTGGTAAAGTAGCCCTTTCTATATATGCAGTACATATAATTTTTGTATCCAGATGAGGAGGAATGAAAGCAAAATCAGAACCGTGACTTGGACTCGAGGTCCTTTGAACGTGAAGAAGAAAGAGTGTGAGATATGAAAGATTAAAGAGAAATAATTTCATTTCTCTGAATGTGTATATTTTATATTATGTCCTCGAACGAAAAGAGTAAACGTGAAGCATAATATATTATTCAATTCACATTCAGAGTGCCACACTACCACCACCATACAACAAGAACGAGAACGACACACGACCAGACCATTCCATTCCATACCATACCATAGAACTTACTGTCATCATTATTTTGGTGAAATTATCGATTTTTTTGGTAGTTGCCTTTCTGTTATTATTGTGGAAGTTATTTTGCTCCTTGGCAAATACATACTGACTTTTCACATGGTGGGTGTGCTGTTTTGTGCATTGTGCAACATTGTATTTTCCATAGCTTCAGGTTGGATATTTTCTTTAGGATGATTTTTTTGTTATTTTATTTTGAATTACCGGCGACATTCGCATTGTTGAGTATAATATAGTTGTTTCGAGCCGAAAAAAGTACAGTCATCACATAATCAAAACTACCCTCCAGGTATAATTAATTAAAATACAATAAAATCATCTCCCCCTTTTTTGATAATTACCCATTTCAAATAACCGACATCATCAGACGAACGATGGTGCAGCTTCATCACATCACATAACATAACATATACCCCATTCACAATACATAAACTCCAAAACATTATGTTTGGTTTTCATTTCATCCTCGAATAAAAAAATGAAAAACAAAAAAAAAATGAACAGGATCTGCTGAACATGAACAAAAAATATTAATTCAGTTTTCTACCTTGTGTGGTGTGGTATAATGGTATATGACATAGTATGCCGAACCAGCCCACTCTCCCGTGAATATAAAATAAACACAAACTCGGCCATCGCACTTATTCCAATGATTTTGTTGTTGTTTTTGATGATGGTTGGTTATAGCTTTTCAGCCGAACTCAAACGACTCCCAACGCCCGTCGACCCATCTTCCTGGGATGAGTTCAATTAAGGATAAATTCGCTCACCTGTTGTAGGGTGGATAGGATATTTATTGGTGTTCAGGGACTAACTACTGAAACTATTGTTTTTTGTTCATAATTTCAGATAATTAATGGAGATAATTATGACACTTACTTATTAGTTTAATGACACATGAAGGGTATTGTGAAGTTTTATAATACAATACAAAATATTTACGCAATGAACAAATTAAAGACTACATCATAATGAATTTTCTGAGTTCAAATCCAGGTACTATTTTAAGATTTTATGAAATTTGTTATTATATGAGGAATATTGATTGTAGATTTATACATAGTATATATTTTTAGAAGCATAAACACCATGGAAAACATAACATTAAATATAAGACAAAATGCTCTGAGTTAAAATCTTAATCACAAATTTTCTTTTTCTAAGTGAATGGGGAAATTTATATTAATCCAGAAAAGATTGTGCTAAAGTTTAGCTGATTTTTAATACACTGAGAAGAACATATGAATATTGTGCTGAAAATCTGCAATTTAGTGTCTATTATTTACAAAGCTGAAATATGCTAGGAGAATTTACTCTAAAAGAATCTTTGCTTTTCCCTCTGGGTTTAGCAAATACATTTTTGTTTATGAGCAACTGCACTATTCCGGAAATTAATAGGTCCTTAGTACTCATGGTTTGTTTATAGAGATCTTCAACTACACAACATGTAAAATTCTGAATCGAGCTGAATAGGGGAGTCAAACTGAGTGAAGGTCTAATTATAATCCCAAACATTAATAAGTTGAATTAAAATATAGTAATTGTAGTAAATTTGTCAAAAAGTATAACAGTAAGTTCATTCCATGACCACTTCACATAGTGTATCTGAGAGAAATTCGTTCGTCATACACCAATAGTTCTTAACATCCAATGATCCAACACTCGTAAATGAGGTACACAAATCTAGACTCTCTATCTATCCACACCATTCTAATTCATGGACTTACTCAATCAAGCACTCGTCTAAAATTCTCATAACTCATGGACTTATTCATGCACTCATTCAAAAACTTTCATACACTGAGCATTTCATACTCACTCACTCATACCTTCACCCACTCATAACTCACGTACTCACTCATCAAATCAATCAAGCATTCATCCATTTAACCCATCAAAGCTAGCTAGATGGAACAAGCCCATCTATTAGATTACATTACAAAATAATGGAAGTTTATACTAGCATATCATTCTAAACCAGGCTCATTTACATATCCTATGACGATCCCTGTGGAGATTGTAGGCCGACCTGAAAAGGAAAATTTCTTCTAGACTACTTAAACTTCCAAAAAATGCTATAATTTCTTTGATTTGCAGCGAAAAGAATTCCTAATGTTCTTTAAACGAGTTTTTAAGTATCTGAAATCAACGCCTTTCAAGGCATTCATATAGTAGATGTACTATACCTTCTACGCAGGCAAAAGTCCTGACATAATTTATAATAGTCATGACTTTTGCATGTCTACCTAAAAGATAGTGTCCTGTAAAGACAACTACTAGAGTTCTTTTTCTTCTCTACACACTCATCTCATTGTGTCAGATGACTCTTTTAGACACCAAAAGTGCTGTTCGGGTATCCAAGAAGGCATCGCAACCCTTTAACACAACAAAAGGTTTTCGGCAAGGAGATGCGTTATCTTGTGACTTGTTTAACATCTGTCTGGAAATCTTAGTATGAAGAGCCGGGATTCAAACGTCAAGTAAAATCATCACAAAATCGATTCAACTGCTGGGATATGCGGATGATATCGATATAGTGGCCCGAAACGTAGAGGATCTTAAAAGAAGTTATACTAAGGTCAGTAATGAAATCGAACGAATGGGTCTAGGAGTAAACGTTGAGAAAATAAAGTACATGAAATCGAGCAGGAACAGCCATCAATCTTGTAACCTGAGGATTGGAGCCCATGATTTCGAGCCAGTCAGAGAGTTCACGTATTTGGGAAGCTCTGTCAACAACGACAACGACATTACTCAGGAAATCAAACGACGAATCTTGCTCGCCAATCGCACACTTTATGGGCTGAGCAGGGTTCTCAGATCAAAGTTTGTAAGAAGAAACACCAAACTTATGATCTACAAGACGCTCATAATACCTGCTCTGATGTATGGGGCCGAATCGTAGACAAGCAACAGTTGCGATGGCTGGGGCATGTATACCGCATGCATGAGGATGCTGCACAAAAGAAGATCGCTTTCACTATTCCTGATGGGAAGCGAAGTTGAGGTCGACAAGACAAGAAGAGAAGTTGACATCAAAGGGAGTCAGTAACTGGAGGAAGACGATTGGTAGATTTTGAATCGACAGAG
Organism: Megaselia abdita; assembly: GCA_001015175.1. Taxonomy (NCBI): domain Eukaryota; kingdom Metazoa; phylum Arthropoda; class Insecta; order Diptera; family Phoridae; genus Megaselia; species Megaselia abdita. The sequence goes on along the minus strand of JXPG01057334.1, from coordinate 7,432 downwards.
GGAGCGGTTCGTTAAATCATCATATGTATGTATGTATCTATGACATTACTCTTCAAAATTGATGTCGACTCCTTTATGATATTGTCTCTTCTTTGAAAGCAATGAAATACCAGAGACTGAAGTATTGAGGCACTCTCACATGGGAGGCATGTGTGGATTTAGTGGAATAATATTTAGTATGATTTCTAGGTCCTGAAATCTCAATGAAAGCCAATCACTGTATTCTTGACTTTTAATACTTTCTTATAGGCATTTCACAATAGTATGTGGAACAGTACCCGTTGACTTCCCCTTACAACAGGTATGTTGAGCACTCGAAAGCTGCTTCGGTCTCAGCCAATCAAAATGTCTAATGTTTTCAACATTAAGAAGTAGAGAAGGAACAATACTACCAGGCCCTGCAGATTTTTATGACTTGTAGGAATTTGCAGTCCATCTGATCCTACATACTATTTCATTGACAACTTGTAATGATGATACATAGAATTTATCAAAATAGTTTTATCATTCACCTCATTGACTGAATTTGGAAAATGTACATCCACTTAAATATTCGCAATGTAATGTCCTCACTAGACTCTGTCCAACTACCATCATTTCATTTAAGAAAAGTTAAGGGTTTCTTTCTTTTGATAACGTTTTCTTCAATCTAGAAGCTTCATTATGCTCTCATAATATGATTCTGATGATTCTGACTTTGTAGCATAGCTCCCTTCTTATATTGCGCGAATCACAGAGCGATAGGAATTCTGTACTAATGCTATCTACTTCAGTCCGGGATTAAAATAAGAATTTTGCTTAATAAACTTCAAGAGTTAAAATTAAACAAAAATCACTTTTAACTCTGGGCTTTACATACAACGTGTCGTATATATTTTTGTTATGAGTTCTAAAGCCTTGTAAAGAGACATATTCGTGGGTAACCACACAACCTTCACCTAAATTTAAAGGTAGCCTATAGGACATATCAAATCGCAAACGAAAACAAATTAAGGACCAACAAATTAAACTATCTTTTAAATCACTCTTCGATAGAATCCGACGAAGTGTGTAATATAGCAACGTATAATTTACATAATTTCTCCAAGTTGAAAGATCCAGAAATAGCGATTGATGCTAAGTATGTAAATGATCATCAGTATATGAATTTCTTTGTTAAATGTGTCCTTCAATTTATATAGGGGAATCTCGCCAGAAACTGTCATCCAGATTTTATCAACATAAATATTCATGTCGTAAATTTGTATCCGAATCCTTTCGATTTTGACAAAATCAAGTTACTTTAAATACAACAAAACCATGACAAAAAGAAAAATTATGGAAATCATTCAAACCTGAACTTGATATATAACAACTTAATCCATGTGTAATGGTAATGGTAACGTAACACACTCAGAGAAGAGGTTCAACGTTGCGAGGGCTTTATTAAAGATCCAATACCATAATATGACCATCACTTCTTTTCTTTCAGCTAAGTAAAAGAATAAAAAGAACATGATCAGCATTTATAGGAAGAAGAAGTATCCATATTATGGATTAAGTTTTATATTAAGGATTTTTGTCCTTATACTAAGTAGTCACATATATAAAAAAAATTGAATTAAATCGAGACTGGTTTTCTGAAGTTTAAAGAAAGTTTAAAGAAAAGCATATACTATATTTTTAAGGATCAAATATAAATATTCGTCGAGTAAAATTATTTTTTTTGTATAGTTTATTTTAGCTTTGAATTTTTAAGGCTTGAATTATTCGTCATCGCATAACACATATTCACATTATTTTTATATTCTTTATGTTGTCTAGTTTTGTATATATTTTTTAATATTTTTAAAATTAGCTTTTTGTTTTATTATTATTATATTAGTTTTTATTTGTTTAATTTTTGACACTAACACCCAACATTACTTTCAAAAGCTAATATAATTTAAAATAAAACTTTACTTACTTAATTTATCAAAAAGTGTTAAGTATTATCGAAGATAGTAATCTGTAGAGACAAATCACCAGAAGATTCAAGAAAAGCTATGACAGACAAATTCAGAGCTCGCAGTTCATCAAGAGTAAAAACATTCAGTACAATGGACATCTGAATCTTTCTGGAAGAATATCTTGAGTATTCCTGTGAATCAGAATTTAGAAACAAGTTTGGGTTCCTGAAACATGATACATCAGTTTGCAATGCATCCCAAGAAGCTCTGAAACAACTCTAGTGAGTACACTGAAAGGCATTCTGATTTGTGTCTTGAAATATGGGAAGAAGAAAATGTGACAGATCATGAAGTGCAACACCACAAACCCGACATTGCATTGTGTTGAATAAAGAAGAAAGTTGCTTTCTGATCGATCATAAAGTGTTAGAAAGACCCAACGAAAGTATACTATAGGCTAATAACTTGAAGCAAACTAGGAAACTCAAAAAGATCGAAGTTATTCTTACGAAAGTATCTGCTACTGTCTTGTTCCAGTAAAACTTCATAAGAGCCTCAAGAAACTCGACTTGCCATAAGGAGTCTACATTGAACTACAGAAAGTTGCCATAATTTTTGAAACTGAAGGATTTTTCTAAGCCATTAAATTACAGTCATTTAAACAAGAAATTATTGGAAAATTAACTCAAGAAAATTTAAAAATACCAGTCTTTTATATAAGAACTCCGCACTATAAATCTGACCCAGTATCAATTTGCTCCTTCATGTGACCTGAGACAACACTTATGGAGTTCAGAAGTCATCAGCAGACTATTTTTTATAGTAAATTGTTAAGAATTATTATTACAATTGTAAATCTGAAGTTTTATATAATACGCGCTCCTTGATATAAAAGTCCGGGGAAGATTTATTTCCAACTATATAAGCTGAGAAAAAGTAATGCGATAACAATAATATATTTTTTTATGTATTTATTATTTTATTGAAGCTGAAGCAACTTTTGTTTTAAACAAATTCATATATTTTTTTATTATGTATTTTAATAATTTTTTTTTTAATTATTGAGAGTTTTTATTGTTTTACTGATGGAATTTTTTTTTGCTTCTCTAAATTTAAAAATATTTTTTTTTATTATTTTCCTATTTTTCATTTTATTGTTAGTATTAATATTATTTTTTTTTCTTTTTTAAGATTTTTTATTTTTAATAGTTTAGTTAAACTGTAAAAATACTTTGTTTCTTTGTGTTTTATTTTAGTTTAGAGTATTTATTATTATTTTCTAATGTTCTTCTAATTTAAAAGTGAAATTATATTTCACTGTCTTATTTTATTATATAAAACATTTATATAATTTTTGTTTTGTTTTTCAATTTTAAAAGAATTAAATGTTTTACTGTTTCTGAAATTTTAAAATTATTTTTTTATAATTTCTCTATGTTCTTATGTTTATTGAAGTGTTATTTAATATTAATATTATAATTTCATATTATTTCTTTGTTTTATTTTATTGTAGAATATTTGTTTTTGAAATCCTTCTAACTAAAGTTTTTTTTTCGGTTGTTAATTGTATTTTTTTTTTTTTAATTTAAACTTCATTAATTGTCAAACAAAAAATTCAAAATCCATCAAATTCTTTGAAATATTTTCTTAACTAACTATTTGAAAAATATTGACGGTTCAAACAAGAAATTGTATTCTTTTTGTCTTTTGCAAAAATGTGTTTTTTTTTTATGAAATTCAATTTAAAGTTTTGTTTCGTTAAAAAAAATATTGAAATAAAATAGATTTTTTTCAAAATAAGTTTAGTTTTAAATAGGAATTTTGCTTTATAAAATTTTGTGTTGTTTTTAATTAATAAGCAATTAAATATAATATTAAATTCTGTTTTTATTTTCATTATAGATTATTAATTTTTATTATTTCTTCAAAGATAATTGAAACAAAAATCAAAAAATACCGACTTTTAAAAGGGACATTTGTTTTAAAATATTTAATTTAAAAATTTAGAATTCTAAAAAAGTTAAACAAAAATAAAAACATTAATGTTTTTTTAAAATACTGAATAAATTAAATATAATCCAACATTAAAGTTTTAAAAAATTCAAATTAGTTGTCAAAAATTTCTCAAAATCCATCAAATTTTATATTTTTTTAATTAAATGAAAACATCAAATCATTTTAAATAATTTTTAAAATTACTATTCGAAAAATTAGTTTGTCTTTTTCAAAAATGTGTTTTTTTTTTAATAAATTAAATTTTTTTGTTTGAAACAAATTTGAATTTTAGCTGTTTTTCTAATTTTTAAATCGTTTTTTATTGGTTTTTATATTTAGTAAAGATTTATTATTAATATTATTATTTCTATTATTTTCTTTTTTGTTGGATGTTTTTTTTAATTAAATAAAAGAAATATTATTTCTCTGTTTTATTTTATTGCAAAATATTTGAATTTTTTATAATTTTTTTTATTTTTAAAGTTGGAGGAATTTTAATGTTTTTTAGTTTTTCTAATCTCTTTTTTTTTTTTTTTTATATTTTTCAATGTTTTATTTAATAAATACATTTTTTTTATTTCTTTCTTTTTTATTTTACTGTAGACCATTTTTTGTTTAAATTGTTCAATGTTTATGGAGTTTCAATTTTTTTTTATATATATTTTTCAATGTTCTATTTTATTGTAGACTATTTTTTTCTTGTTCATTGTTGAAGGAGTTTTAACTTTTCTGATATTCCTCTAATTTTATAAATATTTGTTTTGCTTTCTCATTTTATTATTTTATTGCAGATTTCGTTGTTTTTATTTGTCAATGTTAAAGTTATTTAAATTTTTGACGTTACTTTAATTTCTTAAATAATTTTAATTATTTCTCAATGTTTTATTTTATTGTAGAATATTTTTGTTTAAATTTTTCAATGTTGAAGGATTCTTAATTATATAAATATTTTTTTTATTTCTTTCTGTTTTAGACAATTTTTGTTTTAATGTTTAAATGTTAAAGTTATTTAAATTGTTGATAAATAATTTGTATTAAATTTTTCAAGGATAATAATGCTTTTCTAATTTTTAAAATAATTTTAATTATTTATCAATGTTTTATTTCCATTCTCTGTCATGGTCTGCTGTATTTAAATATTATTTTCTTCGACTATTTTAAAACTAAATTAAAGTAAGTAAAAATTTATATAAATTTGTTTAATCAAAGACGAACATTGGAAACCCAACAAAAAACTAATAAACAAAATTGTAAAATTGTGAAATTGTAAAATTTCAGTCGCTAATCCCAATAAAACCTGCAACATGTCACAGTCTACTCATAAAAGGATTACTATGCATTTAATTCAAATTTCCAATTCAATTCAAATTAAATAACGATTTTGTAAAAAAAGCCTATAACTATAAATCGCAAAGACAGCTAATGTGACACGAAGTCCACGTATTACAGATTAAAAATGCCACTAAATCGCGTCACCCTACCGTCGAGCACAGCCTCCATATTTAATCAAATTCGACCATGGATGAATGGTGGCATCGAATGGTATGGTATGGACAAGGAGCGTAGCTACGCAAAGCTTTCGCTCAGTACACACGGAAAATACATTTTAATGATATTCATTTAAATGAGGATTTTTGTTTTTACATTCTTTTTTTTTATTATTATTTGGTGGACTCGAACCGAGTGTGTGGGGTGGCACAAAAAAATCAATAAGGTTTTTATATGTGCAACACAACCGACCGAGAGGATTTTCATTTTATATTTTCAGTCCATGGAATGGTGATGGATGCGAGTGAAATGAGAGCTTGGTGTGGTGTATCCAACCATCCATCCATCGCATCGACCCCATTGGTAACTACTATTATTTTTGAATTCAAATTTTTAATTATTCTCATGTGACTATCGCCATAGCAGCAGGAAAATCTCCCCATCGCATCAGCTTATATAGGCTGGGTTGGTTGGACGGATTGATGGTGGTGGTCGTTGAATGGTCTGAATGAATGAATGTGAATCTGATGTTGATGCTGATGCTTATGCTTATGCTGATGATGGTGATGCTATTATATTGCCGATATGTATGAGTGTGTGTTTTTAGTATAAATTAAATTTAAATGCAGCACTAATAAGTATATAAGTAGATCCGGCTATATTTGATTGATTTTGTATTTATATTCGGAATTATTTGTGATATGTGATGCTGGCTGGCTGGCTGGTTGATGTGTGTGATGTGCGGTGGTTGCTCGCTTTTCCGCTTGATATTTTGAGTTGGATGTACCGATTTTATTTTATACATATTATTTTTTGAAAACATTATATTCGGAAATGAGAGGATGAGGATTTTAATTAAAATTTTAATAATTAATTTATCATTATAAAACGTTATGATGTTGATATGCACCAATAATATCCCGCATATTTTAAAACAGCTACAAAAAATACAAAAAAAAAAAACTTTTAATATATAATCACAAAACAAATATACGCATATCCATATTTATAGTTGGACTCTGCATAATTTATTGACAATTATATTTTAATTTTGCTTCCATAATGAATGATTATTTTATTTTTTATGTTTCGCAGAGGTTTTTATTTTATTTTATTTCATTTTATATTATTTAATCCGCGTAGTTTTTTATGCGGTAAAAATATGGGGTTGTTCAACTTTTGCGGTTAGCACCTATAGGTATGTTTTTTTGCTATGCACTTTGATGTACAGTTTTTTGAAGAGGCTTTTTCACGGGCTTTTGACTTTGTTTATTAAGGTGTCTTTGCTTTTTCAACAAGACCTCTTCATTAAATATGTCTCTTTGACGATTTGAGTGTGATGTTTTTTTGAACTTTTACATTATTCATGGGATGTTACGGTTTCCTAATGGATGGAGAGGATTTAGGGAGGAGGAATCGCAGTTTAATTTTTAAATTTGACTATAACGAAGTGTTTTTTGTGACCAAACCCGGACAGCAACCGTAGAATCGAAGACCACAACTCATAACTCACAGCTTATTTTGATAAATTATATTACTTAAAGCTAGACAACATATTGTAATCTACACAATAATGTTTTCTTTATATGTCATGTATTTTAAGGGAGAATTTTCTTACTTATTCATATCATTAATGGTAGAAATCCGTATCCTTCTACAATTTTAGTTCTACACTGATATTCCTTATA
>JXPG01057292.1:0-10410 GCA_001015175.1 Megaselia abdita | reverse complement strand
AACATTACAAAAGTTTATTTTTCAAATAAAAGAAGAATCTAACAAAATAATTAAGTTAGTACCACAAAAATCTTTAGAGCTCAATTTGCAATTTAATACAAATTTTGATAACATCTAGAAAACCATATTCCTTGAATCAACAGTAAATCTATGAAACTATAGTTTCTTCCTCTGAAAAAACAACATAGTAGCAAAAAGTTACATTAAAAAAATACAATTACAAAGAGAAATTAAGAGGAAAACTGGAAAGAAAAAAAAAGAAAGATAAAACAGGAAAACTATACCATTTTCCTTCTGCACCTTATGACTTTTGCAATTAAAGCAGTGGTTTCCCATCTTTCTCCTCTCAATCTCTGTTCCTGCAGTTCAAGGCAATGCCTTACAAAAAAACCATACAAAAAGGACAATGTACAATTTCTTTAATGGCTTTCTTCTTTTGTTCTACCTTCGCTTCGCTCAGCTCTGCTTTGTATGAATACCTCATTATCCTTTTAGCCATTATACATGCAGTTTATATAATTCCCTCATGCAAATGAATTGCTAGTGGTAGTGCAATGGAACGGGTTTATGATGAACTTAAAATAATGGAAATTGTCACAAAAATGAACAATTTTATGCAGCTTTCTCCTCATAGCTTTTTCCTGCTTTTTTCTCTTTCAAAGTGTGTTTCTTTTTTAATGTTCAGAATATGTCTCTCAACTTAGCATTTCATGTGTGGTGCATAGCATAGGTATGTTCGTACAATTGTCTCTTTTGTATATTCCATGTTAGTTGAGTGCAGTTGAAAGATAAAAATTATTGTGGTCAAATTAAAAATCGTTGAGAAGATGTTCGTTCATGCTCTTGTTGTTCCCAACAAAAATGCAAACTTACATTATGCATGAAATATCATACGTCTCCCTTTTTGAATACATTCCACTGAATACAGAAGGAAATGCAGAACAGTTGATGGAGATAACGGTAATGTGCTTAACGGGCTTTAAAATATAAATGAAATATCAAACGTAGGATATATTGTTATAAATTACATTTTTATTGGACAATATTTCTGAAATAATGTACCGTGATGTCGGACTTTTATGTTGGAAATTTCTGCAAGACTCTTAGTACTGAACGAAAATTATTGGATGTTGTTTTTTAATTCCAAATGAATTTTTTGCTTTGAGGATATTTGTAATGGTTTTGGTGAATCCTCTTTTATTTTCTCGGTTAATGTGCGAGAAAACTCATTTTACAGTATGATGGAAATAATAAAACTACCCAACATTATTTTCTGACTGTATACACATTTTCCTCTATACTATATAGTTCATGGAACAACCGAAACATAACAAGGTCCTATAAAAAGAAGGATTTTAATTTTTTTTTAAATTAATTAATTTTCTGCTCAATTATTTTCAGCGAAAAGATGGCGTCGGAAAATTTGACATTCTCATCATTTTAAAATTTCTTTATAATTATAGGTTTTACTTGGTTATATAAAATTATGTGTTTTATATTAGGTCGATGCTGTGTCTATGATTCATATTTCTTCACACAATTCTGAGTTAAAAACACAGTATACTAAACATGTAATGTATCTCAAATACACTCTTGAAATAGCGATAGCTCATCACTGAAAACTAAAGCATAGGAAGAAAATATTCTTAAGAAAAAATTATGTAAAGTTTACATTTTTTCCAGTAAATGCAGTTATTTTTATGTAATAGATTTGTCTGTCCTTAAAAGGTTTTTTTTTTTCAAATTAACCATACGAAAGAAAAGAATACAAATTGTGTAAACTTTACATTTTTTTCTAGTAAATTCGGTTCTTCCAATATAATAGATTTGCACAAAAAACAATATGTAAACCACATTCCTCCGTCTGTCTGTCTCCTATTAAAAACAGAAAATAATACAAATCATGTAAACACAAAACAATGTAAATTTAACATTTTTTCTGTAAATTTAGTTTCTTTGATATAATAAATTCGCATAAAAATCGAAGATATTTAGACCAGAGCGTACTTTCATCTCTCTGTTCTTAATAGTTTTATCTTTTAAATTAATTTTAAGAAAGAAATACAAATTATGTAAATTTTACACTTTTTTCTAGTAAATTCAGTTTCTCTAGAATTTGTATTTTGTATGTAGATTTGTATTGATTTCAACGAAGTGTAAGCATCTTTCCGTCTCCCCACAATAGGATTTGTCTTTCAAATTAATCATAAGAAAGAAAAGAACACGAATTGTGTAAACTTAACATATTTAAAAAAAAAAAAAATAATGTAAATTAAAAAAAAAAATTGTAGTCATTTCAGTTTTTCTAATACACAGAAAAAATAAGTAGTAAATCTTACTAAAAATCTACTAATTCAATAGTCAAAAACCAACCTACATTAAAAATAATAAAATTTTAATAATTTTTCTTACTTACTAAAAAGTAGTAAATTTTGCTANAATGTAAATTAAAAAAAAAAATTGTAGTCATTTCAGTTTTTCTAATACACAGAAAAAATAAGTAGTAAATCTTACTAAAAATCTACTAATTCAATAGTCAAAAACCAACCTACATTAAAAATAATAAAATTTTAATAATTTTTCTTACTTACTAAAAAGTAGTAAATTTTGCTACTCAAATTAAATAAATACATGTTTTTAAAAATAACATTTTAGATTATTTTTTAAAATTATTAAATTAAAAAAATTATTAAAAAANCTAATCAAATATTTTGCTAATGTTTTGACTATTTAGCATTAATGTTACTAACGCAAGAGTGGTAATTTTTACTATTAATAGAAATAAACATTAAACAAATATTTTGTTACTAATTAGNGTATTAAAACGAAAAAAAAACTATCATCATCTAGATTTAAACCCACAACTGAAGGAAAACAAAAAAAATCGCTTAGAAATATTTACTAAAAATTAGTAATTTTAGCAATTTTTACTAGAAGCACACATTTTTACTAAATCAATTACTATTTTTTAACTACAATCTAGAGATTAAGTTTATTTAAGCTATTTCTTAAGTAGTAATTTTTACTATTAATAGAAATAAAAACTAATCAAATATTTTGCTAATGTTTTGACTATTTAGTATTAATGTTACTAACGCAAGAGTGGTAATTTTTACTATTAATAGAAATAAACATTAAACAAATATTTTGTTACTAATTAGTGGTAAATTTTACTATCACAAGATGAGTAATTTGTACTGTTAATAGAAAATCTTAGTAATCTGAAAGCTTACTAAAATATTAAAGTAGTAGTAAAATTGTGGTAATGTTTGAAATCCTTTTTATAGTAAATTTATCTATTTATGGAAAATCTTACTATAAAATAATAGTAATAGTAAATTTACTACCTCCGTAGTCCCTATTAATAGAAATAAAAACTAATCAAATATTTTGCTAATGTTTTGACTATTTAGCATTAATGTTACTAACGCAAGAGTGGTAATTTTTACTATTAATAGAAATAAACATTAAACAAATATTTTGCTACTAATTAGTGGTAAATTTTACTATATCAAGATGAGTAATTTGTACTGTTAATAGAAAATCTTAATAATCTGAAAGCTTACTAAAATATTAAAGTAGTAGTAAAATTGTAGTAATGTTTGAAATCCTTTTTATAGTAAATTTATCTATTTATGGAAAATCTTACTATAAAATAATAGTAATAGTAAATTTACTACCTCCGTAGTCCCTATTAATAGAAATAAAAACTAATCAAATATTTTGCTAATGTTTTGACTATTTAGCATTAATGTTACTAACGCAAGAGTGGTAATTTTTACTATTAATAGAAATAAACATTAAACAAATATTTTGTTACTAATTAGTGGTAAATTTTACTATCACAAGATGAGTAATTTGTACTGTTAATAGAAAATCTTAGTAATCTGAAAGCTTACTAAAATATTAAAGTAGTAGTAAAATTGTAGTAATGTTTGAAATCCTTTTTATAGTAAATTTATCTATTTATGGAAAACCTTACTATAAAATAATAGTAATAGTAAATTTACTACCTTACCTCCGTAGTCCCTTTTACGACGTAAAACAGTGATTTTTACTAAATATAGTAAAATTAGCTACAAGCGAAAAACTACTACAAGTTTTTTGTAGTAAATTTTACTACTTAATTTGTTCTCTGTATTTGTATACAATTCAACGATTCAACCACAGCGTTCATTCATTTGTTTGTCCTTAAAAGGCTCTTTCTTCCAAATTAACTATAACAAAGACAAGAATAAAAATGTTGTAAATTAAAAAAAAAATGTAAATTTAACATTTTTTTCTAGTAAATTCAGTTTTTCTAATATAAAAATCAATGATATGTAAACCAGAGCGTTCTTCCATCTGTCTTTAATAGGTTTTATCTTTTAAATTAACCATAAGAATGAAAAGAATACAAATTGTCTAAACTTAACATTTTTTTGAGTAAATTTAATTTTTTATATAATAGATTTGAATTAATTTAATTGATATTTAATTCTGAGAATAGTAAATTCAGTTTTTCTAATATAATATATTTTCATAAAAATCAAAAATATTTAAACCAGATAGTTTTATAGAATGTGTAAACTTTACATTTTTCAAGTAAATTTAGGTTTTTTGATATAATATATTTGTACTAGTTTTATTGATATGTTCTTAATAATTTTAACTTAACGTTGTGACTATTTGGAATACGATTATTTGTGGGACGAAAAGAAAGGAAGTTGTAATTCTTATTAAATAATATCTAAAGCAAAAAGTGTTAGTAAAAAATCCACTCCCAATAAAAACCCACACCCATAAATTTAAATATAATATTAAATAAAATTCAGGGAAAATTACTTTCTCATTTTTTTTCAACAATACAAAATGTTTAGCTTGAAAACTTTTTTATATATATTCTTATACTCATATTTTACTCATCATATTTTCTCTTATATTTTATGACATAAAACATTTCCAAAATAAATTGAAAATTAATGGCATCTAAACTATATTTTATAGTCGAGTTTCGGTAATGCGAGGACAAGTGATTACACCTCAAGGACTTGGCATTGTTGGGATACGAGTATCAGTTGATCGGGATTCACGATTCGGTTTCACCCTTACCAGACAGGGTGGATGGTAAGTACCCTTATTTTATCTCGAGTATTTCCAGAAAACTTTGTATGCAAAAGCAGATTCAACACGCAATATAGCAAGAACATGGAACAAATTTTAATCCTTTAAACTAATTATGAATATTCTACGCTTCGATAAGTCTTTTCTTGCTTCAAAGACAGACACCACAAAAAAGAGAAGGGTTCCATTTTCTTGCTTTGATATCAAAAGGAAAAAGTTGGTTAAAAACTCATATACAAGAGGGAAGATTAGTAATTAGATTAAAAGGGAGAATGAATGAAAGAAGGAAAGATATAAATATATATGAATCTTTTAAATACTTTAAACTAACTGATAATAATTACAATAGACTCCGTTTCCCTGAACTCCTTGAATTAAAGTCATAACAATGTGTTTCTTTTATATTTGTTTCATATATTCGAAGATTGAGAAAGAAATCACGTAATAAATGAAAGTGGTTGGGTAATTATGATGCTGTTTGGTTTAGCTAATAAGGGTTAATATTTGTTTGTTACTGTATAATAAAACAACCTCAAACAACAACAAAAATATGATTTAAATACCTAATTACATAAAAGTATATTAAAAAGGCTTCCAATCAGGAATATTTCCAACAATCACCCAATTACCTTTTTTTTTTTTTTAAACATTTCATAATATCGAGTGAAAATAAAAATTCAATATAAAAACTCATCTCTGGTAATCAAGCAAAGTTGGTCGTCCGTCCATTCACATTCGGTTGCCAACCTTTTCAAAGCCATTAAATAAATAATTCAATTGTGAGCAAAAATGTTGTTATTTTATGATAAAAAATTGGAAAATTAACAAGAGGTTGAAAATCGATTGAAAATTGTTGCCTGAAGGTAAAAACAACATACGTTCATCCTCTTGTACACAACAGATGCAACGGAAATTGAAACACAAATTGGCTTAAAATGGGTAGATCCTGAGTTGTTTTTGTGTTTCCTTTCATTTCATGTAGATGTAGCATGAAAAGAACATGAGAAAGTGCCCGGAAAGGACCTTTTTTCCTTACCCTTAGACAAAAGACAAGAAATCGAATTGAAGAGAAGAAGATTATTACATATATGGTAAATGTCCTTTTTCATATTCTTATTTTCCTGTCCTTTACATGTCCTTTAAGAAAATGGGGTTTTTGGTTTTTTTATTTACACTTCACAAAAATTTTCATAATATTTTCTTTGTGGTAATGAGTTTACGGAGTATTGTGAAAAGAAAGGATTTTATTGGCATTGCTTTAGCATTTTAACAGTTAGTTGTTAGATTTGCTTGAAAGAATATAAATATCGAAGAAAGGTACATTACACATTTTTAAAAGATTGAAAAACAAACAAAAATTAAAAAAGGCTTTTAATAACATTGCGTTGGTTACTGTTATTAACATAATATTAACAGTGAGTTGTGGAATTTTCTTTAAACATGTAAATATCGAAAAAATGACATTATACATATTTAAAAGATTGAAAAACAAACAAAAATAAAAAAAACCTTTTAATAACATTGGGTTGGTTACTGTTATTAACATCATATTAACAGTGAGTTGTTAAATGGGCTTAAAAGAATCTAAATGTTGGACAAATGTATATTATTTTTAAAAGATTGACAATGAAACAAACATAAAAAAACCCTTTTAATAACATTGGATTAGCCACTTTTATTAACATCATATTAACAGGGAGTTGTTAAATGGGCTTACAAAATAATGTAAATATTGGAAAAATGTATATTATTTTTAAAAGATTTAAAAACGAACAAAATTTTTTAAAATATTGAAAAAATTATATTACACATGTTTAAAAGATTTAAAAACTAAACAAAATAAAGAAAGCCTGTTAATAACATAGTAGAAAAGTACATTATACATTTTTAAGATATTTAAAAACAAACAAAAATTTAGCAAACCTGTTAATAACATGGTATTAGTCACTTTTATTAACATCATATTAACAGTGAGTTGTGAAATTTGCTTTAAAAATCTAAATATGAAAAAAATTACATTGTATATTTTTAAAAGATTGAAAAACAATACAAAAATAAAGAAAATCTGCTAATGACATGGTGTTAGTCACATCATATTAACAGTGAGTTGTTGAATTGGCTTTAGAATAGTCTAAATATCGGAAAAAAGTACATTATATATTTTTAAAAGATTGTCAATCAAACAAAAATAACATTGTGTTGTTCACTTTTATTAACATTATATTTACAGTGAGTTGTTTAATTTGATAATTTTAAAAATCTATAATATACTTTTTTCCAATATTTAGATTTTTTTAAAGATTGAAAAACAAACAAACATAAAGAAAGCCTGTTAATAACACTGAGCTAGTCACTTTTATTAACAGTGAGTTGTTGAATTTGCTTTAAAATAGTGTAGNCATATTAACAGTGAGTTGTGAAATTTGCTTTAAAAATCTAAATATGAAAAAAATTACATTGTATATTTTTAAAAGATTGAAAAACAATACAAAAATAAAGAAAATCTGCTAATGACATGGTGTTAGTCACATCATATTAACAGTGAGTTGTTGAATTGGCTTTAGAATAGTCTAGATATCGGAAAAAAGTACATTATATATTTTTAAAAGATTGAAAAACAAACAAAAATAAAAATAACATTGTGTTGGTCATTTTTATTAACATTATGTTAACAGTAAGCTGTTGAATTTGATTTAAAAAAATCTAAATGTTGAAAAAAGTGCATAATACATTTCTATTTAAAACTAAAGAAAGTCTGTTAATAAATCTGTTAAAAGAATCTAAATATTTGAAAAAAGAACATTATATATTTTTAAAAGATTGAAAAACAAACAAAATTACAAAAAGGCTGTTAATAACATGATGTTAGTCACTTTGATTAACATCATATTAACAGTGAGTTGTAAGATTTGCTTAAATTGAATTGAATTATTGAAAGAAAAATACATTATATAACTATACAAGATTGTAAAATACACAAAAATATAAAAACCCTGTTAATAAAATGATGTTAGTCACTTTTATTAACATCATATTAATCTAAATTTTTGAATTTTCTTAAAAAATCTAAATATTGCAAAAACATATATTATAGATTCTTAAAAGATTGAAAAACAAACAAAAATAAAGAAAACCTAAAAGGTAGCTTAAGGTGTATTAATGATATTTGTGAATGTTTGCTGCATATAAATTTACCAGGTTTTAGTTTTTAGCTTTTAGTTTTTCCCTCTTCATCTAAAAAGAATCTGCTATTTCACCAAGTTTATTATCTCATCAACATCGAAATAGCGAGACTCAAACGAAAAACGCTTCCATTTATAAAAAAAAAAATATAGAATATAAAATATTAATTATTTTTGCTTATAAGAAACCCAACAAGAGTCAATTTTAATCAAAGAAATTACAACATTTAATATTAACGGAAGAAAGAATCTTATTTGAAACATTTGGAGGCGCATTACATGTGGTAAATGTATTATGATAACTTCGGTTGCCTTACTATGAAAGAGAAAAGCACAAGGATCAGATATCATAAAAATAATAAAATAATAATGATGACTTATATTACTGTGATTATGTAGCAGCCAGCTATAGTTTCCCTGCCATTGTACGGATTATTGTTATTAAATATGAAAAGAAATAAAAATTCATTTTCTACTCCATGGCTTTCATATCTTCTGCTTATTGGAATGTCAAGAAGAATCCTTTTGTCTGTCGACAACACATGTTGAGGAGTAATGAAACTTTTCGAAATGATATAAGTTTTAATATAAACATTGAAGTGTGGGGTCATTGATTATACACATTTCATTCAACATAAAAGTTGAAATGTACTTTTGTGACAACACATCATATGAGATTTATAAAACAATCTATTGCATTTCAGCTTTTGATTTTTTAGAGTTTATATAGCAAAACACTGAAAACCCGTCAAAACATAATTAGCCAGAGCATATAAACTATAATTACTAAATTCATTAGCTAAAGGGCATCCTTTTCGAAATTGGAGTGCGGTTATGTTAATAATGATATCCTTGAAAACAATAACGAAAAACAGAAAATAAATTGGATTTTTTGTTTGTAAAATTTCTGCTAGATTTAATTAGAGAGTTTTTTTTTCTACAATTGTGAATCAACTTTTAATTAACTTTGTATTCAACACCTAAATATATATGTTTTATTTTAATGATATTCATTTAAATGTTCCTCATTATTTCCGAAAAGATTGGATTGTTTTTGAATAGCATGTGAAAACTCAATTTAACTTTAGATTTTATATATTTTTTAATGTAAAATTTAGAGCAGATTTTTTCCAAACAGAGATAGAACGTTTTTATCACGCGAAATTCATATAATCAAAATGAAAATTGGATTTCCTTTTTTGTTTTCTATAGGATTATCTGGAATATAGAATTTCTTTTCTCAGCTATTATTAGATTTCTGTTTCGTTATGTTGGTTGCTTGTGTATTTGAGGCGGTTGTATTAGGCGTCAAGGAGTGCGCGAGATGAACACGTTTCCTTTTAAGGTTTTCAGCTGAAAACGTGCTCGCTCTTTCCTTTTTCGCTGCTATTAAGCTATCTAGTTCAGTGGTGGTTTGATTCATTTCTTAGATGGTTTGTTGTAATTGTGATTACTTCTTTTAGCTGAAATTGTATCTTAAGAAAATGGTTTTATTTTATTTTGTAACATTGCGTGAAATACTATGAGAAATCTCTACTAATTTTTGTATTAATTTTGTAGTGAACATTTTAAAAATTCAGAATTTTTCAAGTTACTAGTTATTTTTTTACTAAAATTTATTAAGCTCACAAGTTATTGATTTATTTTTTAATTATACATTTTTAATTATAAATATTTGAAAAAGTATCTATTGTTTGGACTTGTAAACTCTGAAGAAACTTTTAGATCAAAAAAATATAGTTTTTATTATTTTTAGGAAAAGTATCTAAAATTATCTGACAATTTTTCACTGGGCAGATACTCTATCTGAGGGGTCGTTTTCGGATTTTTTGTTGAAATTGAATGTAGAAACATTCCTAATTAGCTATCGAGTCAAGAAAAGCAAACATTAGATACTTTTTATGAACATTTCTGAAAAGTTGTTGAAAAATAGTAATTTTTTTTGGTTAGAACGAAAGTTGTTGTGTTTTGATTTGACTTTTTTTATTGACTTTTCTTGAAATTTTTTAAAAAGTATTTATTGTTTGGATTCAAGGAATCAGAAGAAGTATCTGAAAACGTTAAGATACAAAAAATATAGTTTTTATTTGTTTGAGAAAAATTACCCTTCACATTCTATCTGGCA
>JXPG01057256.1:0-11652 GCA_001015175.1 Megaselia abdita | reverse complement strand
TCGTTTTGTTTTTTTTTTTTTTTTTTATAAACAAACCATACATTTTTAAAACACAACATTTTTTTAAATTATTTATCTTATTTTTAAAAAAAATTTAAATTTTCAAAATGTTAAACTGGAATATATTAGAAATTATAAAAAAAATGTTGGTGTAATTTATAATTTTTCGGTTATGTTATTTCAAAAGAAAGCGTTAAAACTTGTTTTAAGATATTGTTATCGTTACGTTTTTAACCCCTTCATTTTATAATATTATAATGTCATATAAATATTAATTTTTTTTTAACTTAAACAACGAACAAAAACATTTTTGTTTCAAAATTAAAAATGGATATTAAGATTATTAATTTTTATGAGTATGAAATTCAACCAATTTTCAAAAACTTTTTTTTTAAATATGGAAATATTAATTCGAAAATTTAAAGCAAAATTTTTAATTCCAAAAAAGTTAAAATTTAATGAAATTGTGTTTAATGTTTGTAGTTTTCAAAAACAAATGCATATTTGAAAATTAAAATTCTAAAGCATAAACACATTCTATAGAAAACAATACGTAAACTTTTAAAACACAAAAAAATAATATAATGTTTAATTATTTGTTTTATCTTAAAAAAGTTTAAAATTCTAATTGTTCTAAATTTTAAAAAATATGGAATTCAAATATTTTAAAAGTTTTCAACAAAATTTAAAATGTAATTTTAAGTTTTTGTTGTTTTGTTTTTTATATATAAAGTAACTCTATAACTTAACAATGTTAACTTAACAAGTAACGGCTATTTATTGGGTATTTTAGAATTGTCTGTAATGTAAGACTTGGTTTCTAGGTTCAACATTTCCCATTTAATTTTTTTTTTTTACTTTTGATGGATTTACCAAAAAAAATTATTATTGTCTTTTTAAAACTTTTTCAATCTCTATTTTGGATGCTTAAATGTTTACCAACTGTTTAAATTTAAAATTTCCTCCACTTGATTTAAATTCAATATTTCTTCAAATTTAAAACTTTATATAAAATCATTGTATTTTTGATTTTGATTTTAGAAATACTACAATTGATAATTAAAATGTTCAAACAAGAAAATAAAAATCGTTGAGGAATTGAAACTATAACCTAGATTTGGCTTTTGACCAAGCTTCGAAATATGAACTTAAAAAATTGTTAGTAAACGATTACAATTAAATAATAAATGTCCAAGCTTTAGAATACCTGTAACGCTCATTGACCTGACTTTATTTTGACAGTGAATGGAAATAATTTAAGTCTGAAGAGTGAACACTTCCAATTCAATTCCAAATATTACATATCCATCTAAGAATACCATCCAATAAGCTTCTCAGTAATGTTATTCTTAGTCATTTACAAATCTTTTGAAAATTCTCTTTCAATTAACAAAACCAATTTTCACAGCAATTTTCATTTTTGAAGCAGTCTTAACTTTGAACAGAAGAAGCTTTATTTTAAATACAGATAAATTAAATATTATAAAAATATTATTATTTTGAAACCTTAAATCACTGCTCAAAAAACTCACCCCTATTTTCTTTATTCAACAATTACAAAACATCTCGTAGAGACAGATTTTTTGTTTAGTTTTTGCTGCTTTGTGTTCTTTATTTTTTATGAATTTATTCAATTATATAATCGACGATTCTTCGCAAAATTACAATTACCAAAAACCTCGCCAAAAAACCCCCAATCGCACCCAAAATCCCCACGCATAGTAAAGAATATATAAGAAGCCATTTAAAATTCAACCGCGAACTAATTTCCATTCTCAATAAGATTTCGTACAACGCATATATACTATGTAACGTGAATGTTAAGTGTGAGCGGTCCGCAGTTATAGATTAAAGAAACCACCAAAGTTACTATCAAATTACAATCGAGAGTCAATAGTGAAACAACTCGTAAAACCTTGTAATACAAACGATTTTCATCTATCGCTCACATTACATTACATTACAACCGCTAATTATGAAGACATGGTTTGATAAAGATAAAAACTTTTGACAATCACAATCGCTAATCAATGCATGGTTGGTGTCATGGCGTGGCGTGGCATGGCATGGCGTGCAATTTCCAACTGACGAGAGAGAAATATTATTCATGTCACATGTTCCAATCCATTCAGGCACTATCTCTATATTAATATTTTAATTAGATTACCTTTCTGTATTGACAGGTGAAGTGAAATGAAATTCAATGAAAAGTTGGTTGTTTGTTTTTGGGCGGAATGGAATTTCCTATACTATACAGCTTTTGTTTCAATTAATTAGTTTACTGTGGGAATTACACTCTTTTGTTGTTTTTCTTTTGCGTTTCCTGTAAGGAAATTGGAATTTTTCTAGACAATTTTAATATTTAAAGTAATATTGTTCCTTTAAAGTCCAACAGTTATAACTGCTGTGTAAAAAAAATACATAAAAAGCCAAATGTCTACTTAGCATGCCAATGACATAACGAAATAAACAACTGAAATAATAATTCCACCTTTTTCATTAATAGGAAGGACCTCATTCCACACTTCCAGAAGATGAGTTCTTCGACGCAGTCGAGTCTGGACTGGATAAAATCGAGGAAGACAGACAACTTAGAGTGAAATTAAAGTATCAAACGCAACAATCACAAATCAGTACATCAAGTCTAACCGTCCTTCCAGAAACTGTGAATATATCCGAGGATTTCGGCACTGGATCTCAAGCGAAATCGCATCCTTTATGGCCTAATGTAAGTGGCTTTTTTACTATATTACTATTTCTTCATTTTTGGTTAATTTTTATAATTTTTTATTATTATATGGTCTTTTGTCTTTAGTCTAAAATAGACGATAGGCTACTTTCCGTAACTTTATGTGAAGGTTTACGATAGGCACAAGGTTCATGCAAAATATGAAATACTTTAAATGTTCATAAACCCAGGACAAATTCAGGGAATCTTAATCAATATTAATATAAAACTGAAGTAACCCCAGTAATACCAAAAAATCTTGTTCATATTCAGTAAACATTTACTAAAATAGCTAAGCATTTGTTTAACTTTTTGATAACTTTATGTTTAAATTCTGATTAGTAGTCAAGACGGATTCAGATACCAACATAAAATTGCTGTACTCAGCGTAACGTTTTAGCTTAAAGAGTTAAAACACGTTTACTAAATATTTAAGCAATTATGATTTCTTGATAAGTGATGTATTTTTAAATGAGAATTTTCTTACTTTCTTCTTCTTTCTTCTTATAAATACTTCAAATTACAGAGAAAACATCGAACAAATAAAATAAACACCAATTAGTTAAAAATATAAAGCTGTGAAAAATAAAATAACTAAATAAATTATTAAATTAAAAAAAAGGATTTCAAGCAAAAAATTTAAATAATCATTTACAAAATAATTTGTACGAGCTTAAAAAATCTATAGCTGGAGAGTAAAATAATAATTCAAGCAAATCTGCAGAATTACTGTTGAAATAAATTTGATTTAATTTTTTTTTATATTTCAAAAACATAAACTTAAATCACAATAATTTCAATTTAAAATGACATTAATAATTAATTTGAGTTGATTTTTTTTAAGAGATAGTAACTATTAGATAGTATGTAAGTAGTAGTAAGAGTAAAAGAACTTCGAGCTTTACTATTTCGATAGTGAAAAAGCTTTTTTGTTCCTCTCTCGGTTTTACTATTAATATATTACTTTGGATGGATAATACAAAATTGGTTTATTTCCTTTTGCAATATATATTCAGTAATTATTTGTTCAGTAATTAATCAGGGAACATAAAAAAGCTTTTTCACTATCTAGATAGTAAAGCCCCAAGCTTTTTTTATTTTACTATTGCTTACTATCGTACTGTGTGCGCTATCCTCGTGTGGACAGGGCTTAAACAATATAATTGTTAAATATTACTAATTATACACCGAGTAGAAAATAAATTGTTTTTTACTACTGTCGTTTACTATTTAACGTTTTGTTCTATAATAAAAATGTTGTCTTTTTGTATAAATATTTTTATTCCATTTTAAAATAATGGAAATAATATGGCTTTATTCAGAAAGCTAAAGATTAAAGAAAAATAACCTAAAACTTCACTAAATCATTGTACATTTTTCACTAAATCAATATGAATTTATTCTCTGAGAATCGAGCTCAGAATCGCCAGAGTTGAAGGCGAGAGTTCTTGCACCTACACCAAACAACTACCAACAAAAAGTTACTAACAAAATTAAAAGATGTAACAATAGATTCAATTTATATATGCATTTCTGGCGCGATCCACCTTTGGTTGGTCATACTACTATTTAAGAATACCTTTTTGAACACAACACTTTTCCAGACTTCAAGAACATATCCTGAAAGTTTTGTCAAATTGAGATAATCTCTTTCGATTTGTATACGGAACAAACCTACAGGCAATCGCACACACAGAGACCCGATCAATTCATTTTTATAACCAAGAGAAAAAAATGCTAAAAATTAGCAAAAAAGTGCACGTAATTAGCTCAAAGTGTGACCCATCACTTTAAGCTAAAAATCCGAACTGTTGTGGATTTTTGACAATTTTAAGTTGTTAAACTAAGAAAACCCTACTTTTTAACAATTTAAAATGGCTAAATCCAACAAAAAAAAAACTAAAAATATCAGCATTATGTGTTATTTTAAGCCAAAAATGCTAAGCATCTTCAAAAAGTGATTTTTTTTATCTGAAATATAAATTTTTCTTTGACCTTCGCATTTAATATTTTTCTTATTATGTATTTTTGTTTGTATAATTATTATTAAAAACATTTATTTCTTATCTTCTACTATTTTAATTTTTGTATGGTATTTATTGTTTTTCTGAAGCTGATGGATTTTTCATCTTGGTAATAGTTTCTGAAATATTAAAACCTTTCAAGATTCCCAGTCCAATGACACCTACATTTTATGTATAACGACATTTTGAATATGGAACTGCTTTATGAATTTCAAGAAACTTTATGGCCATCATAAACATTTAATTTGGATGAGCTCAAAGTCTCTTTTTAACATTTCATGTAAGCTATACTCATATATTACCCAAACCGCTTTCTACCTCATCATCAAACACATGAATCACATATTTCTACCATGACAAAAGTTATAAAAAACGTTGTTATTTCATCAAAAACACGAAGCAAAAATTCACGTAACGTAATAAAGAAAAGCTATCTTCTGAGTCTTCCAACGGATCCAATATTTCTTTTTATCAATATCAATGTTGTACAGAAGTGCACTTCCTTTCGTTAATTCATCAAAAGCCTTCATGTTTCGTTATGAAAAGTAAAGAATATGTTCTTTCTAAAACGGTTTCCACATTAATCTTGATCCGAACCAAAAATTACTTCAAAAATATATATTTTTATATTTTACAAGATTAATTACGTTACGTTAGTCTTCACGTTAGGTTATAAAAGATTCGCTTCCAAATGTGTCCATATTTTCCATAATATTTTCAAAAATATCAGTTTTATAACAAACGTGACGTAAGGCTTCACGTAAAGTTACAAAAAGAATTCTATCTTCTTCTTAGAGTTTTAAAAATGCTCTAATTTGTCATACCCAAAATTATGTTTAAAAATATCAATATTTCAACATAATGGAAGCGTTCATTAGAAGAGTATGTCACATGTCAGAGATGATCAGTAATGGTAATAATATCTTCCATGCTAAGTTTCCAAATATATAATATATTAGGAATCATATTCTTATATATAAAAGTGAAATCTGTCTGTATGTAAATTGATGTGTGTTTACTGGAGCCTGGAATAGAAAATAGGTTTTTCATTACGTTACGTTAAGGTTTATGCCACGTTTTTGAATAAAATACGTGAGGAAGTTCACTTTTTGATTGTTCTTAAGTATTTTGAAAATATTTTTGGATAAGGGTTTAGACAATATTGGAAGTGTTCTCAGAATCCATTTTTGAAATGTAAATAGGTAGTGTCCTAATAAGCAATCCATACCGTATCAATTGTTAAGAAAAAAAAAATACGTAACTTGTTTAATCTTTAAAAAAAAAAAGTACAATAAAATTTCAAAAAACAAACCTCAACAAAAATTTAAAAAGAAAAAATATTTAAAAATTTAAAGTATTCAAAAAAAAATTAAATTATAAACGTAAATCAATATAAAAAAATACCAAAAGATGCTTAAGTAAAAAAAGAAACAAGGAAAACTCAAACAAATACCAACATTGAAAATAAATTATTAAAGAATATAAATATAAAATTAAAGAAATTATAGCCGTGTTTAAATAACACTAAACATTTGAATATGATTTAAGGAATTTTGGAACTCTTACTTTGGGAGTCTCCAACAATCGTACGGTAACGAATACTTATAAGGTGTTGTATATTTTCGGAAATACGTATTAATATTCTTTATTGAACTCAATTTACAGATTTATAAAGTTCTCGGTATAACATTTTAACTAGAAAAGTCCATCATTTGCTTTAAGTGCCCCTTTTCTATATTCGTAACATATTATATATCCTGCTTTTGAAAAAAACTTTGGTGTTTAATTCGTCTACAATACCTCCTAAAAATATTGCTATTGTACTTTTATATACTCCTTTAGTTTTTTTTATATTTCTTTCCTTAATGATTAAAAGTAACTATTAGTTATTAAACTTAAAATAAAAATATTAGTTTTTATTTAACGAAATGTTTTATTGAGAGTGAATTTTGTTTATGAGTTTATGATATTTAGTATTTTACGAGTATTTCAATAACTTTTAAGAAATAGTAAAATATTTTTCAATCATTTAATTTTAGTTTTAATATTCAAAATTATAAATAAATTTTTAAAACTTTGTTTTTTTTTTTTTATATAATTCAAATATCTTGTATTTTTTTTTTTTTTATGATGTATATCTTTATTATTAACGATTACTTCATTTTGGAGATTTTTTAGAATTAGTATCTGAAACAGGGAATTTTGAAAAGAGTATGTGAATCGATTTCTGGGATTGTAATAGCTTATCTGTATCTTTGGAAAGTAAATGGACAATATTGATATCGTTGAACAAGGAATGTCAACATAATTAAAATAGTACTTAACAATAAGTACAAAATTAAATGTAAAACAATTATTTCATTTCAAATTCATTAAAAAAAAAAACACATAAAAATAGTTGAAAATTCCGAAATAAAACTGTTGTACAAAAAAAATCCGTGTTAGCCAAATAATAAGACACTACACTAAAATTTAAAAAATAAATAATAATAATAATAATAATAATAATAATAATAATAAAAAAAATCAAATCAAAGACAAAAAATCAACAACAAAATTAAGTAGCATCAGTTAAATTTAAAAAAAATTTATTTAAAATAAAAACTAGAATTAAACATAAAAAATATAAAATTAAAAGTAAACACATTTTTAAAGATTCCAAAAAGCGTAAAAATAAATACTTATACAAAATTAAAAATTGGAAAATAAATCAGTTACAAATAAAAATAAATACTTTACATTGAATTACAAAAAAAAAAGAAGAAAAATATAAGAACATAAAAATAACATTGACATTGGTTTCCCTTAATTATTTTTTTAAATAAAAGTTCCTTCAGTTTAAACAAAAACAAAAAAGCACTAATTTTTTTTTAAGAGCATTCTACGACGAGTTTAAGAAATATTCATAATTCATAAAAATAACTTAAAATTTATAGAAAACATCAAAAATAATGTAAGTAATTAAAATGTATTAAAATAATCGACGTTGTTAAAAATTATGTTTAAAAAAAGTTAAATAAAAAAAATATAAATTAAAATGGAATTAATTTTGAAATAAGAAAATAAGCTATAATTTAAAATTTTACATTTTTCCCTTAATTAATATTTTTTTCTTGTTATTAATGTTGGGTATTTAATTTTAAGACCAAAAAAATATTAATTTTAAATTTTTTTGTAGTTGAGATGATGAACATTTTAGTTTTGTGTTTTTAACACTGGGGTTATTAGTTGATTTTGAAGAGTGTTAGAATTTCGAACAAAGTTTTTTTTTTTTTTTTTTTTTATTTAATATTATTTTGTTTGAATTATTTAATTTTAATCTTATTAAAATTGTAGAATTTCTCTCAAAATACTCGTCTATATTTTTTCGTTGTTTTAATTTCGTAATATTTTTATTTTGATGGCTATTTAGTAGACTTTTTTTTTTTAAACAATGGAGGTATTGATTGATTTACTGGAGCTGTAAGATTTCCCTTCAAATTAAGCTCTTCGAACTATACCTCCACCAATCCCAAAAACATATATTTCCTGATAACCCCCAAGTTTCTCTAGTTCTGCTATACTCATATTGCCCATATATTTCAAAATTAGAATATGATTAAGAAATAGAAAGAACTATAAACTTGCCTATAACGTTACAAACTTGAACTATAAACGTTACAAAAACCAGCCATGTTTTTAAGGAAAGAGTATTTCAAAATCTGTCCCTATCATATCTCTTTTAAGAAGCACTTTTCATTAAAGGAACCCTAATAGTCGCTTCCCAATTTCACATTATAAACCTCTTCTAATATTTCCTAATCACTTCTTTTTCAGATTGACAAAGTGTGCACAGAACAATTAAGGTATGCTAGAGAGGGCGTTGGTGAAGGTGGTAATGGTTGGCAAATATTTGCGGACGAAGGTGAAATGAAAATGTATAAACGAGAGGAGGAAGTGAATGGCATGGTAATGGATCCCTTGAAAGCTTGCCATGTGGTTAAGGGTGTCACTGCCAGAGAAATGTGTCATTACTTTTTCATGCCAGAATATAGGAATGACTGGGAAAGTAGGTTTTCTGTTTACTTTTCTATTATATTCTATTTATAAATTTAAATCGCCTATCTTTTTAGCTACCCTTGAAGAATGCACAATATTGGAGAAAATCTCGTCCGATGCTTTTGTTTTCCTTCAGACCCATAAAAGGGTTTGGCCAGCTAGTCAGAGAGACGCACTGTTTTGGTCTCATATGAGGAAAATCACCGACGGTTTGGAAGAAGGCACTCATGACTCTTGGGTAGTTTGCAACAACTCCACCGAAAGGGAAGAGTATCCTGTGGGTTTTTGAAATCTTTTTTGTCTCAATTTTGTTTTATTTAAAAAAATATATATATTCCACAGCCAAATAGCGGGAAATGTATCAGGATTTTCCTAACAGTGATCTTAGTCTGCCAAACAGTTATCGAGAAGAAGCCCGATAACAGTCCAATCACCAGAGATGATCTGACCTGCAAAATAACCTACTGTTCTGTTGGTGAGTTTTTATTCTATTTAACAAATCCTAGAATTTCATAAATGTTTTCCCCAGTTAACCCTGGAGGATGGGCGCCAGCTTCAGCCCTTCGAGCCATTTACAAAAGAGAGTATCCAAAGTTCCTGAAACGATACACGGGCTATGTGATAGATCAATGCAAAGACAAGCCAATCATGTTCTGAAGCGTTATCTTTTTGTCTGTCTTTCTTTCTGTGTGTTATTGGGCTGTTTTACAAAATATTTTTGTATCACTTCCAAATCATTTGATTTTTTATTACAAAAACTGTTTTTATTACAAAAAAAACAAAGAAAAATTGCGAGCAAAAAAACACAATCTAATATCCAAATATTTTTTTCTTATCTTATTTTTATTTTGTTTTTAGTTTAAGATTTTGAAATGAAAAATGAACAAAAAAAGAAATCAAACTCGTTTAGGGAAAATAAAGTATTTTTGTTATTATTTTGATGTCTTTTTTTTAAATACATGTTTTGTGACAGTTGCTGGGGATAATTAGGTGATCGGTTCAACCCAATATCAACTCATTTGAGATCATACTGAGTTTTTGAATTCATGAAATTATTAACACAGAATACTAACGAAACAAGACTAAATTCCAAAATCAATGTAGGTTTCTCAAACATAATATCATTTGATATCATAGTATCCATCACCAGCTACGATATTCCGGCAACTATATTGAGCATAGCCTCAGCATTGTAAATGTCTACATCTTTCCTATCTCATCATGCCCAAGTGGGCTCACAACGAATATAAATTATTTACTCGACCTTTGGTTTCATAATGGGAGACTTTAACGGTCACTACCCTCTTTGGCAATCCGAACTTAACGCCGGTAGCAGGGATCACGAACTAGGGAACCAAATCAGAGACTCTGAGTACGGAGCCATCAACGAACAAACACCTACCAAGACAGTTGGAGATACTAGAAGCTCAACTGACATCACCATCGTCCACTCTGAGCTAAAATGTCGTCCGAAAATCTAATTCTGATAGCGTTGATCATGGAAACTTGGCTTATCAACTACATTCAAGATTAAGGCTAACATATGTAGAATCAGAATCGAGACATCAAATCCAAGCACAGAAAAGAAAAGAGTATTATTACCACTATTGTTCAACATCTACCTCCGTGACATACCTCTGCCACCACCTGGAGTAAACCTTGTTTCCTACACAGTCAACTGCACGATCGTCAAGACAGGATCTTATATCCTGTGTATCATGTGCAACGTCGTCACAAGTATCTCCAAGAGGTAAGGTAAGTGACTGGCTCTCAGATAATTATCTTCCGCTATCACCAAGTAAATCGCCAGCTACCCTGTTCACACTATGGACGAAAGAAGTCTCGACGGACCTGGATTTCTACATAGACTACACCTAACTGCAAGAATCATAAGATGCTGGGAGTGACATTTGATCCCACTCTAACGTTCAACGTTTACTCGAAAATCATCCAGGACAAAATGCAAGAAAAGAACAATGTCTCGAAAGTACTTACTGTTATCTCATGGGGCAAAGAAAAAGCCAATTTTCGCACCTCAGCTCCGTAACTCCAACTGGTTACACATACAACCCGCTAGAAACACAGCACTTCGTATCACAACGGGCTGCCACGCCATATTAAATGTAGATCATCATCCGATCAAACCACACTCGCATATGCTTGGTACTAAACAGATATAGAGAAGACATATCGAACGTCCCTCCTCCCGACAATATCAGGAGAGTAACACGAGGTATGCAGCAAATCCACACACAAGTCGTCATCCAAACCATCCACCGTTACGATGTAAACAAAGTCATTCAGACAACACCTCCTAAAATCCATCAACAACCAAAGCCAGATATAGAAACTCCTCCTTCAAAAATTAACCGAGCACTTGACCCAGGCAAGATAGTAACATGATTTCAGAAGCAAAACAACAACCCTAATTGTCGCCTTTGGTGCAGCCTTTGGAGGTCCGATCCTTGTCAAACCAGAATATATGATGTCTCATTACCCTGAATCATTGAGCGCCCTGGTACCAACAGAATTGTCAAATTACATTTATTTCAGAGTAATGCCGTACATTTATGGTCTTGAAAGACCATACAGAGGTTTGGTAGTGTAAACGAGTCAGAGTCCTGAATGTGATAGCCAGCACCACACCCATCCTCTGTTATGGAGTCGCCATCCGTAAAGCCTCCAATGATATCTGTGGATCACCACTGTTTCAGAGACAGCTCAATTGGCTTTTTGCTTTTTAGGAAAACTTTACTTTAAATGCACGCCTCTAAGTTACCCGTTTTTATCCAGAGTTCATCAAGAATTTTAGAGTGACTATATGGCTTCGCTATATGGTGTCGGTTTTGCTGTTAGAGGTGA
>JXPG01057248.1:0-10155 GCA_001015175.1 Megaselia abdita | reverse complement strand
AAACTCCCATTAAAAAAAACTTCGATTTAAAAAAAAACTTTATGGATTTCCGACTAAAAAACAAAAAATAATCTAAACTTAAAGCTTACTTATATAATTAAACAATTACGTTGATATATAAAAGTTTTGATGTCCTGGTATTGAACAAGTAATATTATCTCTTTGAATTTTTGGAGTCATTTTATCTTGTATGTGTAATAACACCCAGAGAAAGAAGTGTTGATTTTTATCATTTTTTAAATGTGTAAATAATCAGCACTTTTTGTTGATGTTTAGCACTTTTGGCTAAAACTTTTAGTAATTTGAAATTGTTAAAAAGAAAGCATTTTTTGAATTTAACAAAGTGAAGGGTCCGCTCAGTATACACTTTGTGCTAATTATCCGCACTTTTTTGCTGAATTTTAGCACAAACAGAGAAATCTCATTTTTAGTCAACTTCCAAGGTGTAATAATATTGATAATGCACGAGAACGTTGAGCAAATTTAAATCGACAGATCATTTGTTTTGCAGAATAACGATAACAAACTTACCGTGCTAATTATACATTAGGATCTATGAGGTCATTTTATAATATTCTTAAGAACGTCAAACATTTAAGAGAAACAGGAATTAGTATCAAGGACTTTGAAACAAATAACAGAGAAGCTAGAAACAAATTAATGCAGATAAGAAAAAGAATAATTGAGAAAGATCATTTACAAAAAATAAGAGTCTATGGTAATAAAATTACTATAAATGAAATAAAATTTACTTTAACTAATACTTTGAAAACAAACATAAAACCATTCAAGCAAATAAGTATATTTTTGATAATTACTCCATCAATGTTGATGAAATTGGATTAAATCCTCTACACCAATCAAATGCTAGCTGTGTAACTAACTCAACTTTTGAATTTAAAAAACCTTTTGAAGCTACCCACGTTTTGCTTTAGTTGCCTCTTCCTACGCCAATACAAGGAATATGTATACTATACACATTCCAAAAAAGGCAAATATAAAATACATTATAAATATGTAAGCCTCGTATTTAATAAGTAAGACACTCATTCACTGAAAAAACGAAATGTGTGTTATACACATTTTAATGATCAGGAAAATACATATTGTTTTGAGAGGGTTACATATTTTATTGTTTGTATATTGTTTTTGCTGCACACATTATGTTGATTTACACATTCTAATTGTTTTAACATTCCACACATTTCAATGAGTAACTTACACCCTCAAATATATAGCCCACACAATAAATGTGTGTTGAGAGCTGATGAAAATAATGTCTATGGTACATATTTGAATGAGTGTCGTACATATTTCATATGTGCCTTACATATTTAGAATGTATTTTATTTCTAAATTTTTGTGATTGTGTATAGTACATATTCCTTGTGTAGATTACATAATTTCATAACTTTTTAATTTTTAAAACTACACTTAAAACTTTTTTAGAATTTTTGTTTTCAGTGCTTAACAAGTTGACTTCTAGCTGGTTCAACGACATTACTGAACGTGTGTTTTCTTTCCCTATTTCTATTACGAAACGTAGGTACTGTTCCTACTTTCGTGGGTAAAAATAACTTATAAGAATTCTGCCCACATCATTTGAAGTGTATTAGTTTCTCCCACATATTTTGGTATTTCTCTTATTACAAATCATTTTGTATGTATTTTTCATATTTCTAAACAAATGATAGTATTTAACTTATTTATGCAGAAATTTCTCCTATTCCAAAATTTGCTTACATAATGTAGGAATAGAAAAAAAACTTTAATTCTACAAAATTAAGATTTTTTACTATTTTTGTGGGAATTTGATTTCATCTACAAGTGGTGTACAAACTTATCTATACAATAAGTAGATGAATGTGAAATAAATTCAACCAATCAGAAAAAGCTTATAAATTTCATAATGCGACTGCTTAAGTAAATATCTTTGTGGAAATGTTACGGAGTAAAACAAAATGAAGAAAATAGATAGTAGGCTTATTTGGTTAACTTTAGATCGTGTTATTGTGCTTTTGTGGAAATGATATTAGAACGTAATGAAGAATGCTTACCCAAAATTTAAATGAATAACAGGTGCAGTAACACTAGTTAATGAGAATATGGAATGTTTGACTTTCTGGTTGGCAATTTCTTTTTCTATTGATTCGGGTGTTTGTACTAATTGGCCTCTCTGTGTCATTGAGTGACGAGAACCTCCAATTGAATGATTGATTGGTGTATGTGGTGCTGTGTGACTACTTACTTTCCCAGAAGACCTGGAGCAATAAATGTTTAAAAAGAAAAGAAAACTATAATTTAATTAAAACAATGGATTTAAAACAAAAAATATATAGTATATACTTAGTCTTTATTAGAGTTTAAAATTCCGATTAAAAAGCCATGCAAACAAAAAGAATTTACTCCTTCTGTGTGAATTGTTAGTATATACTATGAACACATATGGAAGTTGATGCCTAGTGAAAAACCCTAAAGAAAATGTATAAAGGCAATAAATTAAGTTCTACAAAATTTAAATATTTAAATTTACTTAAGACAGCTGATATTGTTTCGAATTCTGAATTTGACTTAGAACCAAATCGAATCTTCAGAACGTGTTATATTACTTAAATAAAATTTAATATTTTTTAAGACTAATCTACCTGCTTTTTTATTTAACTTTATCCACACCATTAATTAAATTATTCTTATTATGTTTTTTAAAAATTTACTTCTGATTAGTGACCAAATTTTCATTATTTCAAATTTCCATAATTTTTCTATACAAAATAGAAGAACTCACATTTAATTTTTTATATCTTGGTAAATAGATATTATTATTTTTGGTATAAGGAGTTTTAATTCACAGTTTTATAATTTTTTGTTTTTTTTATCACTCAAAAATTTTAGTTTAATGTTAGACTTTAATTTTGTTTTCTTTTCTTTTTGTTTTTAGGGTTTTTTGAAATATCCTTATGTACTCGTTTTATCCATCCGTCTGCCGTAAACCTTTTTTAACGTAGTTTTGAAACATTGTAAACATTGTCTGATATTCAGGTATTTTTAAAGAGGTCTATTTGACTACTACAAACTGAAGTTAACAGAATTTTGGTTGGTTAACTCCAGATGGCGCTAGCGCTTAGAGGAGCCCAAACAAATACGAAAGCAACCATTAAATTTACCACAGGATAAAAAAATGAACAATATTAAATCTGTATAAATAAAAATAAATCCTGTGTTTAAAAAAAAACTTGCAGAATCTGTTTCTTGCAGTTTGGAAGTTAGTGTTTACACACAAAATAAAATTATTCTAAAAATTAAAAAAAAAAAATATTTGAAAAACTTTACAAGACCTACACTTTTTTTTGCCGAATAAACTTTAAAAAGTGAACTTTGGAAATATCCATTCTCAAAATGAGTCAGGAATCAGTAATTCATTTTAAGATAATCAAGACTTTCAAATATTGAATTAAAATTAAAAGAGATCTTCCGAAAGATATTTCTCAATAGTATTTTGATGAATCAAATACATTCTCTCTATTTCAAGTATTCCTTTTCAATCGTTTTTGATGAACCAAATATTTGCTTCTTTATTTTTAAATTTCATGTTACTGAAATATGTTTTTCAAATACGATTTTTGGGGTACTTTTCAACGCAATATTTTTCAGTTTTTTCTTTTAATCTAGAGGCATTTAATTTTGTGTGTATGTCAGGACCAACTCTAGAGCATCTAGAGCTTAAGAAAGTCGAGCTCATTCTTGGACTTACATTTTTTACAGAATTTGTTCTTTCCATCCGTCCATCCAGGCATTTTTTTAGTCTATATTTGGAGGAGTTCGTGTTTGAGTGATTTGTGTAGAGTATCAATTTAATAAAATTAGTTATTAAATTGATGTTATTCAAAAATGAAACCATTTAACATTTCAAAGTAAAAAAACACGCAACCGCTAAAATAACTAAAAACTAGATTTTTGTTATTTTCAAAGGCAATTCACAAACACATATAATCTTAGTGATTTACTGAAGTCCAGAATAATGCTTGTTGAATTATACGAAAATATCCATTTCCAATTTCATAAATTGATAAGAACGATAAATAAAAAGTTATGCAAAGTGGCTCTAGTAATGGATGTAATTTAAATGAAAACCTTTCGATAAATTCAGCTAAATCGCTTGTTTACATCACACATTTAATAGGATTCACATAAATTATCTGCTTCATAGACTTCAAAAATCGTTTGAGTCTAGTCAGACGCAAAGCGTTCTTGCTAGCTATTAGTCGAGCAAATTAAAAACTGAAATGGATTCGAAAACTCCAAGTTTCATTGAAAATAAGGGAAGTAATAAAATTGTGAGCAGAACTATTGGCCAACAACTTGAAATTGCCTTTGATAGCTTTTCTGATCGTGAAGCCGTTGTATCTTGCAGTCAAGGAATTCGTCGGACATTCGCCGAGCTTAGGGATGAAGTGCATAAGCTGTTAAATGGATTTGTTAGCTTGGGTTTAAAAGTTGGTGACGTGATTGCAGTTTGGGCTCCTATTTCATATTCGACGTATCTGACAACTTTGGCAGCAATGAAAGGAGGTTTCCCTTTGTTAAGTTTGAATCCAGCTTTACAAGGACCGGAAATAGCATACTGCTTGAAAAAGGTGAATGCTAAAGCTATTGTAACAATGGAATCTTTCAAATATCAAAACTTCTATAAAATATTAGACGAAATTTTGCCCGATATGAAAGATGGTAAACCCAGTACAACTATTCCGTCTCTGAAATTTATTGTTATTGACACCCAAGAAAATCTCCCAGGTGTCTTGAAATTTGATTCAGTAATGAATCTTACTACGACTGTCAGCAACAATATTTTTAAAAGAAGTCTTAACACCATCAATGCAGGTGATATATGCAATATCCAATTCACTTCTGGGACCACCGGTAAACCAAAAGGTGTCATGCTTAGTCATTCAAATCTTCTTAATAATGTAATCAACTTTAGTACTAGGATTGGAATCTCTAAAGATGATCGAATATGTTGTCAAGTTCCTCTATTCCACGTTTTTGGTTTGATATACGGTGTTTTGGCTAGCATTACTTTCGGACCCACATTAATTCTTCCTTGCCCCGGATTCAAGCCACAAATCACTCTCGATATTGTTGTCAAAGAGAAGTGTACTGTTATATACGGAACACCAACAATGTGGGTTGACATGATAAAATATCAGAAGATTCACAAACTTCGAATAGAAACAGCAAGGATTGGAGTTACAGGGGGATCTCCTTGTTCACCACAATTGTTCGAAGACATTATGAACTACATGAAGTTAAGAACCATTAAGAATATCTATGGTTGCACTGAGGCCTCAGGAGCTGTATTTATATCGGTTGAAGGGGAAGCTCTACATAAAACCTTAACAAGTGTCGGATGTTTGGTGGATCATCACAAAGCTAAAGTAGTAGACTTCAAAGGAAATATTGTTCCTATGGGCGTACCTGGGGAGCTCTGCATCAAAGGACATGGTGTGATGTTGGGATATTTTGCAGATCCTGAAAAAACTAAGGAAGTCATTTTAAATGATGGGTGGCTTAGAACTGGGTGAGTTTGTTACAAAATATTTAATTTGAACTGAATATTAAAAGCTAATAAATATAATTTATTTACTTTGATTAAGTATCATAAAGATAAAAGCACAGACGTGAACCGATTTTTTAAATTCAAACAACTTTTACAGAGATCAATTTATTCTTCACGAAGATGGCTATGGAGTGATTGTGGGGAGAATTAAGGACATGATAATTCGTGGAGGAGAAAACATTTATCCTAAAGAAATTGAAGATCACTTGAACACGCATTCAGAGATACTCGAAGCGCATGTAATTGGTGTGCCAGATGAAAGATTAGGCGAAGAAGTATGTGTTTTTTTAAGAATTCAGGAAGGATCCAACTTAAAAGCAGAAGAAGTAACTAACTATTGTAGAGGACACATCTCTTATCACAAGATTCCTAAATACATCAACTTTGTTGACGAGTTACCAAAGACTCCAGTCGGAAAGGTTCAAAAGTTTAAGTTGAAGGAAATGTTTCTGAAGCTCAATAAAATGTGTTTTCAATAATTATTAATTTCATGCATTAACAAATAATGAATTCATTGGAGTTTCAAATAAAAATTCAAATAGAAACATTCACTTACCTTAGCTTGCTGAACATTCTATCTCTTTCCCCTCGTTCTCCATCCTCTACATAGTAGATTGAGCGACTCAAAGCAGATATGCTTTGTATTGATGTTTTATTCTGATTTATGTTAGTAACTGATGCAGCTCGTAATGGCTGATCATATTTATTATTAGATACATTAGTTTGACTTACACTAGCAGATAATATATTTCTTTGTTGAGATCTCGATCTTAAAGGGTATTCCCTGATTCTTTTACCCTTTCTGTAATTAAGAAAAGGCAAAAGCAATACATACCGCGGACAATAGTGTGTTCTAAATAAAATTAACAAATACATTAAATATTCTTACCTCCGAAAATATTCGGTGTGTTCATTGTTCTCACTATCTATAAAGCTGGCTTTTAGTTTGAGATAATTTACGGTTAGACCGTAGGTCCATACCATTATTATCATAGGTATGTAAAAAGCAATGGCAGAACCAAACACAAAAAACGCTTTGTTGTTGATGACACACACATCAGGTTGTGGCATTATGTTCGTGACATCGTATAACCCTGGAATTATACATTTATTTCCAATTAGTATATTATACACAAAAATAATGTGAAAACTTATGTATTAAAAGTGTTTAGTTTGCAAAATAATTCTATTTGAATATTTTTAGTTGGATGATTTTATTTGCAGGTATTTTAGGTTTCATTGAAGAGATAATATTGCGTATAAAATGTAAATGTGTCAAGCTTTGCCGAGCCAAGTGTGGACGTCACGAGAATGGCGAGATGAAACAGACAAAGACATTCTCGCACGCTGGAGAGAGTACTTAACTCGGCATACAAGATCCTGTCGTTCATTCTGTCGTTCAAATATTGGAAAAGAGTAGAGAATTTTCAAATCGATACCCATCACCTTTTTATCGATTTTAAACAGGCTTATGACTGCATCATTAGAGATGAGCTATACTGTGCAAATATTGAACTGGGCATCCCTAAGAGACTCATCCTGCTATGTAAGATAACTCTAGCAGAGACGAAAAGTGCAGTTCGAGGAAACAAGAAACTGTCGGAAGATTTTAACACAACACAAGGTTTCAGACAGGGAGATGCACTTTCCTGTGACCTGTTTAATGTATGCCTGGAAATCATTGTTCGAAGAGCTAACATCAGAACATGCAGCAGTATACTAACCAAGTCTGCCTAACTGTTGACGTATGCAGATGACATTGACGTCGTCACAAGATCTGATGACAAGCTTCATCAATAAGCTTCAGAGTGAATATCGTGAAGACCAAATATATGAAATCGAGTAGAATCTAAACAGATATCACCAACATCAACATTGGCACTGACAAGTTTGAGTCAGTAAAGGATTTCACGTATCTTAGGTCTTCAGTTAACACCCAAAACGACATCACTCAAGAGATAGAAAGGATAATCATGCTTGCTAACCGAAAACTGTTTGGGCTAAGTAGAGTGTTAAGATTGAGATTAATCCGGAAAAGCACTAAGCTAAACATCTACAACAAACCGCTGAGACCGCAAACCGAGAGAGATGGAGACAAATTCTGTATAGATTCTGAATCAACGTAATGGTTCAGATAATCATCATATGTATGTATGTTTTCAGCCAATTTAAATATCGAAATGTTTTGTTCTGACAAAAAAAAAGTTTCTCTATTGAAAGGCCTATGAAAGCCTTTAAGAACATCATTATAAACACTTGACTGGCTCGTCTTTGTCGACAAATGTGATGATTTTTTGGTACTGAGAAAGTCTCGGTAGCTTTTATGAGAATATGTAAAATTTTTTGAGGGTTTTTTTTTAAATTTTTTTCAAGGCTAGGTAAAATATATGTACATATCAGAATATGTGATTATTTAAGCCACGGCTCAAAAGTCTGTTTTTTATGTCGAAGTACTTTTTGACAGAATTTTAGGTTTTAAGTTTTGACTCTAATTTCCGAACAATAGTGACAGGCTGTTTAAATCATATCGAGAAAATCACTGAAAAACAAAACACATTATTTGAAATAAACGACAAGAATAAAATTAGGAATAAAAGAGTTGTTACTTAATTTAAAATGCATATTTATTCAAAATAAAAAAATCTAAAGAAACTAAATCTTCTGTAATCTGATTAGCTACCAATACGAATGGCCCTTTTTTTTATTAACGCTGGTATTTTTAAAAGTGTTTTGCAATTTCGAACCTCTCTAACCTAATTAAAACAACCTAATTATATGAAATTCAAAGTGGTTTTAAATTTTTTAGATAAGATTATAAAATATTTTATTGTTTCTTTGAGAACTAGCTTTTTGTTTTCTTGATGTGGCTTTGAAGATAGGAGATAACAAGCATTTCCTCCAAATTTACAGACAAATTTATCTGTATGCACACGAAGAATCGGAAACCAGTTAAAAAATGAACCACCCTAACACACATTGATACGTAGAGTGTAGAAATGTGGCCAACAATTATATTATTATTCTCGCTTTTTTACTGAGTTATAAGTTAATTTAATAGTATACCTTCAGGTGAATTTATTTGGTTTTCTTATTTTAATCCAGGAGTTGAAAATTATACTAGAAAGACATCCCAGTCCTAAAATGTGCCTGTTTTCGGACATTTTGATTACATATATTTTGACTATTCTTATTTTTTAAAATATACTATACATTTCCAATAAAATACTCTGTCGACTTTATATAAATGTTTCTTGTTTTGGAAATTTAAGATAAAAATATTTGTGTGTTTTTGGACAATTGTCCAAAATCTATTTAAAAACCATATGGCGGGAGCACCTTAGTCAAAAATATACGTATTTGAACAAGAATTTACAAATGATATAAAAATGTTAAATCTTCATTTGTCATCAAAAATAGCATGCAGTTGTTGCAATCAAAGGTAATATTTCGACCACTTCACAAAAACCTGTCCATTAAGCTTAATTTCAAAGAACTTTAACAAGAATAACATGTTCAGTAATCATGATACCGCCGCCCAAAATCGAACAAGCTATTTTTTCTATCAATTTCAATTTAAACATCAATTTTATCACAAAACTAATATTAGACCCAAATAATGATGAACTATCGACACAAATTATGGTAAGATACAGGGGTGGTAAAACAGATTAAATTTGATTGATTTTGTAAAATTGTAACATTAAGTTATTCCAATTTTTTAAAGTAACTGCCGATCGGAACCCGAGAATAGTAATATTATAAAAAATATAATATAATTCAAAACAATCGAATAAAAAAGCAAAACCGCAAGTATTTGAACAATTTATCAAAGCGCGTTAGAGTACTTTCCAATACTAAATTCTTTGCTCAAAATATTTTGTTACCATTTTCCTGTAATCGGAGCCCAAAAAAATTAATTTTATAAAAAAATATTGACTATAAATAGTCTGTTTAAAATTCCCTTTCAATTGATACAAAGCCCATATCGTCATATTGGTAAACTTACAGAGCTCTCGCTAATTGTTAAGGACCTGTCCATTTATTTTTGTTTGTCCATTAATGTACCTATATATATTATATATAAGTCATCTACTTGAATTGGAAGGTGTAAAAGTTTCTACATTTCAAAATGTTAGAACACAAAACAGATAGGGCAGAACTCAAACATTTATCCTTGATAAGGACATTGCAGAATGAAAAAGTCAATCCAAAATTATCTCAGAGAATCAATTCAAGCAGACCTAAATATTTTCAAAAAGTTTGTTTGAAAAAAAAAAAAAAAAAGACTTGTTGAAGAGAATTTCTCTCTCAGGAAATATTTTCTTTCTTGGGTTAATCGAATTTTAAAAATTCTGTGTCCAATATGTTTTAATATACCATTTGTAATTTCAAGTAGAAAATTTCAAGTAGGTGTAAACTATGGAAAATTAAACTTATCAAAACTAAGGCTGTTTAAGCCTTAAGAATGATTGAACATCCACCCAATATTCCAATATTACCATTTACCAATCAGGAGCAATCTCGTCCATTCGATGTAAGTG
>JXPG01057144.1:0-12054 GCA_001015175.1 Megaselia abdita | reverse complement strand
ATGTGTTTTTATTTTGAAAAATATTTTGCTTTGTTCAGACTCTATATATTTAGAAATGTTAGGATCTCAAGAAGAATAATTAGTAGTTCTTTGCTCTGAAACATTATATTTATTACTGAAATTATAAAATTCTATTTTAATTGTTTTGTTTTTCTTCTTTTGATCTGATATAATCACGAAAATATATTCACCTTACAATGTTTCCACCTTTTCTAAGGCTTAAATTTTCAGGGAAAGATTCTAGTAAATTCTTAAAAAAGTTCTAATTTCTTTTTAAACTAACAATCAAAACTAGCTCAAAGTGAACGTGTGATATAATAAGTACTTAAAAGAAAAATGTAGCTTTAACAAATGTTATTCGTTAATTTGTTTTTATTTAGCAATATTATTTTTTCTTAAACCATTTAAGATTATTTTTTGTTTAGTTCAAAATTTGTATTATCTCGGAATTCCAACTTTTTTAGAATTAAATTTGCTTTAAAAAATAATAGTTTTTCATTTGTGTTGTCAACATAAAACGTATTAAAAAAAAATTTAACTATAAAAAACAAAAACAAAGGATTCTTATTTTTCTAAAAGAAAAGAAAATTTAAATTAAATTTCATCATACAAAAAATGTTTGAAATTTTACAGAAAAAGTTTTAAAATTCCTTACAAAATTTTAAATACAAAGTTTATTATAAAATATTTTGATTCAGAATTGCTATAATGCTTTAGATTTCGTTAATATTTAAAATAACAAAATTTAATGCAACTTCTGTATGTTTTGATTTTATTTTTATTTCATATATATTTTCTAAACTTTTGTTTTTTATATTTAATATTTTTACAATCAAAATTTTTAATTTTGGGAGTTCCATTATAATACATTAATCAAATTCTGAATAATTCTCATTCTGACTTTCTACAAGAACTCATTCCTCAAAATTGTGTGCTAGATTTCCTAAAAACCAAAATCCAAGGGATTTCGCAAATTTTTCATGGGATTTTGTAAAAAGAAAAAAAGATGTTTTTTTAAATAGTACAGATTTTATTTAAAATATTCTTTGTATCTGTATTGATTTCAAAGTATTTTCAACTTCGCAAATATCGTAATTTCTTGAAACTATAATTAAGTTTAAGATTTTATTACTTTATTATATTTTTTTAAATTTTAAAATTAAAAATATGTTTTTAATAATTTTGTTTTAAACATTTCTCAAATAAAAATCCAAATAAATAAATAGTTCTTGGGAAATTAATATTTTTAATAAATGTTAGTGTATTTAAAAAATCTTATCTAAAGAAAGAAGAGAATATAAAAACCAGGATTTAAATTTTGTAGTGAAAGATTTTGTTAGAAATTGAGGGATTTTATAAGAAGCCTAGGGTTTTTTAAAGCAGTCTTTGGATTTTGCAATAGTCTTGGTATCTTAAAAATTTGTCAGTGATTTTAAAGGATTTCATGAAATGATGTGCTAGATTTCTTTTTCAAAAATTCCAGTGGTTATCCCCTAGCTTAGATCTCACCTTTCTGATCATTAACTATAAAATGAGACCTTTTAGTTTATTTTTAGTATAAATAAGCCCTTTTAAGATCTATGATAAAATATAAGCTCTCTTAAGCCTTTGTGCATAAAAAGCAAACATTCCTTATAAAGCCACTTTTACATACTGGGCCACCTTTGGCTCGTTATATGAGTTGGTTTGATAGATAACTATTTAAGGTATACCGTTTTTTCACCCAACATTTGCCAAATCTTAAAATATTAATATATATATTTAAATATGTAAAATATAATGTCTTTATGTTTTATTTTTCTTTTATTACTTACTATTAATATTTTTATCACTTTATTATATCTGGAGCCGATTGATTTTTTGCATTTCGTTTTATGTTCTTATTGTAGAGTCTTTAATTTTTGTTACATATATAATTTTATCCTTTTTTAGTTTTTGATGATTGCTACTTTTTTTTGTATTTTTACATTTATTTTTATATTTAATGTAATATTTTTATTGTTTTAATTTTATTAATGTAGAATAATTTTTAGCTTTTATCTATTGGTTCTACTACCTATTTACTGATTCGTCTGAAGATTCCCCATCCAAATTTGGCCCCTGAATCGCTCTTGGAACGTATTAGCATCCCAGAAATCGCTTCGACATATATTTCCTAACTCCTCTAAAGAATCACCGTTGAACGATACCCATAAATTTCTTATATTTGCTATTAATTTAAAATATTATAAAAAGCCAAGCTTATTTTTATGTACTTTTAGCAAATGATCAAACTAGTATTTTTAAATATTAAATTTTTCCAAACTTTTAAAACTTAATTAAACATTTAATTTTAAAAACCTTTTAAATTCAATTTAATTTTTTTTTGTATGTAAAGCTTCACTTCAGGTCTTTTAATTTATATTATTAATTTTTTAAATTATATTATTATATTATAACTTTTTCTCGATATTTAAGTGCTAGAAAATGAAATAATAAAACATTTCGTACAGAAAAACTAACATATTTAAAAGCCTCATACCTTACAAAAAACAGAGTTTAAAAAGTTACACACAGAAAAACTGTTATTTTATTTTTTTTTTTAATTTTAATTTCTTTTAATATTTCTTAAATTTAAAAACAAAATTAAGCACTGATAATAAAATTAATCATTAAATTCAACACATTTTTTTAATATAAAATAAATATACCGAAATTAAATGGTATACTAACAAATTTAAACAGAATTCTTAGATTTTTGTTGTAAAAAATTTCATTAATTAAATCATTACCACTATGATAATTAAAATTTAAATGTTATGACATTTTTAATGTTTATATCGAAAGAAAAGTTATAAATTATAAAGATATTTAAAATTATAAAGAATTTGAATATTATATATTTTGAGAACATTCAACATAAAAAAATAAAAATATTTTGAATTAGAAAACTAACTAAAATTCAGTGAGATTCCAAAATTTAAGAATTCTATTAAATTAAGATATTTTATTTAACAAAAATTAATTCTTTTCAAAAGAATGATTTTTGTGTTTGCAATTTTAAAAATACTACAAATTGATTAATTAAATAAAATTGAATAACAAAATTAAAAGTGAAATTTATGGAATATAAAAAAAAAACAAATTCGAAGATAAATATTCAGTTTTAAAAAAAATGTAAAAAAAGTGTTTTAAATTTTTTACACAAACATTCATTTTTAAAGTTATTCAAATTTTTGCTTAAAATATAATTTCAAAAATATTGTTTGAATTGCAATCCTAAATTCCAATTCAATTTTACTTTGTACTTTAAAAACAGACAAATAATGAAGTTTTTTTTAAATG
Organism: Megaselia abdita; assembly: GCA_001015175.1. Lineage (NCBI taxonomy): Eukaryota > Metazoa > Arthropoda > Insecta > Diptera > Phoridae > Megaselia > Megaselia abdita. Next base: position 8,730 of record JXPG01057144.1, on the reverse strand, counting down.
TTAGTATCGTCGTTGGGAAAGTGTCATAAAAAGCCTTGTATTCGAAAAATATTGAAAAAATATTTAAGATGTGCATTTTTTTCACAACCGTTTTTTTAAGATGTTAGTGTTAGTTAAAACTGTCAAAGTTTAGTATTGTTGGTAGGATTATGAAATTTTGAGTCTTGACACTTACATTGTTTGAAATGTTTGGAAAGGTCTAGAATTTGTTTTCGTTTTACTATTAATTCTTCAAAATATTTAAAAATAATAAAAGATACAAAAAATAGCAAAGAATTGCTAAGAATTTTGCAGTGTTTTTTTTGTTGGTTTTGTATTGAACTTCTTATTATATATTTTATTAAATTGAACTTATGAAACCTCGCAATTATTATATTGTAATTTAATTGTAATCAAATATTGACAATGTTTAGTAACAATCAATACACAACATATAACAGACAATACTAAAAAACAAACACATGTGGTTCAATTATCTAATTAAGAGAGTATATCTGTAGATGATAAAGCAAAGTAAACGAAAAATCATGCGAGAAAAAAACATCTGCAGAACATTTGGCAGAAAAATGAGTAAGAAGTTCAAATGTTCTATAAAAATTGATGACAAAAAAAATGAATGCAAGGCTTAGACTGCATGTTGGCTGTTGCTCAGCACCACCAATAAAAAATTATCAGCTAAACGTACGAAGATTACAAACACATCACTAAAACTATATAGCTTCTCTTTTAGAGTTTTACTGAACTGTCTGAAAATGATTTACCTCGTAGAATCAATTAATATTCCTAATAAAGTTAACTTAGCTTGGTGGAAATCTATATAGAGAAAGATTGATGCATTCACCTCAAAGCAGGTGATGAAATACACAATTCTACGTGATGAATTATCTAATTGTTGTAGACGGGGAGCCAAAGCTAATAGAAATATGGTTGTTAGTATAATATAATAAAACTGTTTCGAGTTTCGAGAAAGATGCTTTTGCTTTATGTTATCTTATTGATTTTTGGTGTTATTTGAATACGATATTGGCTTGATATAACATTGTCATTACATCAAGAGAAACTGAGAAAATTAGATGACATTTTCTTAAATAAAATTTAAAATTTTAAAGGTTTCCCGAATTAAAGCGCTAGGGCCACCTGGTTTTAGCAAATATACATTCTGTGAATTTCAGTTAGAAGTTAACAAATTTAAATCAAACTACGTACTTCAAATCGAAAAAGAAACAAGTTTACGACAGACATTCAAGAAGTATCACAAAATAAAAAAAAAAACAAATAAGACTCATAAGTTTTATCGAAGCATGACAATGACAATGCGATTTTAATGCTCTCTCAAATTCTATAAACAGCTTTTAATTTTCAAATTAACTTCTTCTATTTTCAAGGTCTTTGAACAGAACAATAAAGATGTTCTTGGTAAAAAACAAAAAGGTTTACGCCGAAGATTACATTTTTGTAGCTTTGTAAACAATATGTGTGAATCGGAGACGTCAAAACACACAGGTATATTTGTGAACATAAGATCCACCTTTGAATAAGATCTGCCGTTTGAAGATTTCCCACATAAATTTCTTGGAATGTAGAATTAAATTTCCACTCTTTCATTATTCTGTCAAGTTTATAAGAAAAAATATGTAATAAAAATGCAAATAGTTTGAAATTGTGGGACTTCAACATGATATTTTGTTCAAAGTATATAGTAAAACTACCAACAAACTTTAAAAGTAAAAAGAAGAAAGAGAATAGCGAAAACAGAAATTTCCACCATATTTTTTTATGCTGAAGTTTCCACAAATCCAATTTAAATATAAAAATAATTGTGAACAACCAAAAAGAACATTGACCTTAACATTTTTAAAGGTGAGGTCGACAGTGATCTTCTCGTGCATGTCGTTTTTCTTTTACTTTTTCATACAATTTTCCCCAGACGAATTCTCACATAAATTGTAATTGTTTTTCTTATTGAGTCTAACTTTTAGTTTTGTTTTGTTCTTTTAATTCTAATGCGATTTTGTCATTAATTGGAAGGGAGTTGGTTTGTGATCTTGAAATGTATATTTTTTTGTTAAAAACCGTAGTTTAAATAGTTATAAATCGAATTGTGTAAGCCAAAATCGACACTTTTAATATAAAAGAAGAAGAAAGTGAATGTTGAAAGACGTTTTTCAAAGAAATAGATAAGTCAAAATACATCCGACACATCAGCCGCCTAATTTGTGAACGGCTAATAGCTTATATTGGCCCGGTTGGTACTTGTATTTCATTATTAATTGAAGGAATCCGCCGGAAACCGAAAAGCTAACAAGACTTTTGGAACATTTCAAAACTTAAGCTGACGATAAGATACCCAAGTAACTAAATAGTGACAAGCCGGATCAATGTCATAAATATGTCTTATGACGGTCTTATTACATAATTTGTATGTCATTTGCCCGTCAAGACTTGACAAACTCATTGTAGGGAATAATTCATAAGACGGTCAGAAGTAAGTCAAATTTAAATAATTTTCTGACAATTCACTACATGCTAAAGATTTGTCATACTTTAACGGGAAAGGGACGTAAAAATTACGTAATGAGAACGTCATAATATGTAATTATGACGCTTGGTCATAACTTGTCACCAAGGTTACTTGGGTATATATCTTAGATTTCAAGTTTTTGACAATAAGTTAAGATACTTTTGTTCGATGTCGCTATGTGTAAAATTTTCATTTTATAGTCAGTAATAAAATTAGTTTTTATACCCATGTATAATCCCATAAATGGACTTCATATTTATTTTTATTTTTTTGCAATATAACAACAACATTTGTATCCGTCAATTGGTATTGTTAAAAGATTTTTTTTTTAAATTATTATTCCAAATTTTTCTGAAAGTTACTACTTTTTTCCAAGTGCGTTGAAGAACCTTGGATTCCAAAGTTGTATGGACAACGACACGATGTGTAAAATAGAAAAGTTTATTCGATGACAGGGAAAATAAATATTTTAAAGAACCACTTTTATTGGTTTATTCAAACTCCTTAATTTTTATTGGCTGAAAAACACAACTAAACCAAACAAAACTCAAAATTGTTCAAGATTAGAATACAGCTAATTAGAAATTTTCTGAACTTTTGTACTGAAGTATAACTGAATGGAATGAATTCAGAATGTCTTGAACTTATACGTGTCTTAAAAAATGTATGTTCCAACGTAACAATGGAATACTAAAATGTCGTAATACAATCCTCAACGTAGCACATACGAATTCATACGTCTTCTCTTGATAACGTACTCTTTCTTCTTAAGGTTCTGTGCTTGTTATACTTGTTATCAGATAGTCTTAAGAGATAAAAACGTCATCGACTCATTTTTAAACAAAATTTTGTGTTTATGTATTAGTGATCGTTCGGTGATGAGCCATTTATATCTTTACGACATAAGAATGATATCGTGGGGACTTTCTGCTGATGAAAATGGTGATTCCCTTGTCATGAAATTCGTCCCACAATTGTCCTGGTTTAAGGTTTTTTTCTAAAGATACTTAGCATAGATTGCCGCAATTTATAAGGATTGTGGTTTCGATGACTGAAAGTCTTCGCGTAAAGATACACCTAGACTCTTTTGATCTTCTCGACGTTTAAACGGGAGTGGAACCAGTAGATTAAGGTGGGAAGACTGGTTTCAGGAAAAAAAAAAAAGACAGGAAAGCGAAGGGCAAAATCGTTAATTTGCTTCATAGCGATTGTTTGTCTGTTTGTACGCGAGAAAATGTTGAGCAGTCTGATGGACGGTTTTCTCAAGAAATCTGTGGTCAGTCAACTTCTCCTGAAAACAATTAGTGAAGCTCAGAATGAAAGAAAATTATATACGGTTGCTTTTTCGAGAACATTACAAGACAACTCAAAATAGCAGGGGCAAAAATGGAAGAAAGCGATGTTCTTACACAATTTTTCTTGCCATTACCGGAGAAGTTTGATGCGTTGGTGACTGCGTTACAGAGAGTAGANAAAATGGAAGAAAGCGATGTTCTTACACAATTTTTCTTGCCATTACCGGAGAAGTTTGATGCGTTGGTGACTGCGTTACAGAGAGTAGATGAAGATAAGGTTACCATGAACAAAGTGAAGGAGCGATTATTAATGGAGGAGATGAAGTTTGTTGACAGACAAGATTATTCAGGAGAAAATGTTTTTTTAAGCAACAACAAGAAGACATTTAAGTTTCGAGGAAGATGCTTCAAATTCGATGGTCTTGAACATAAATCTAAGTCCTGTAAATCCAAGGACAGTCTACCCAAAAAGAAGAAGGATGTTGATTGTATAATAATATAATTTCTTCAATGTTCACCATGGTTGGTAGAAACGCATCAGACTTAAAAGGTTTGAGGTTGCCTTTTTACTTGGTTTTGAGAGGCGAGTAACCATAGAGAATGCTTCGAAACTCTAAATAAACTTGACAATGCTATGCTGTTGATATGAATGTTGCCAACAGTGACCAGACATTGATTGCAAATTACAGTGGTCAAATAAGAGCTTATAGTGATCAGGGAGTTGAGTTATGCATGAAGGATGTATTTTTTATTTTGGGACTGAAGGACCACTTACTTTTCGTACGAAAATTGTCAAAGATTAGCTTGAAAACTAACTTCAAAAATGAGAAAGTGAAGGGAGGGAAAATTGCATCGGCATATTATGTATGAAATTCTTCGAAAGTAGATCTGTGGCACAGGCGCTACGGTCAGGCGTTTGCCTGGATATTCGATCAAAGGAGGAAAAAGCTAGATATCAAGAGTTGTAAGGCAGTTATGGTTAGTTACTGTCCAAATGGATATTGAAAAACGTAATATCTTCACTGACAGAAAAGTAAGATTGGATAAAAATTCAGAAGAACCTGCTATCTATGCAAACAAATTTCGATAAAGAGGAAGATGATGAGAACATTTTCGACGGAAAGTATAAAATTAAATTGACTGGATCCTGAGGTGGAGCTACATAGGAACAAGCTTGAAACCAACGATGAAATGTTGACTGAAGATGAAGAAGACGCTACTAATATTGAAAAGAAAATGAAATCGATAGTTCACAAATTGAAACAACGTCACGAATTTTGGAGATGCTCCTGGAACATTTAAAGACATTGAAGGCGAATCGATTGTGATAAATAGTTCCAAGCCGGTATGTCAGCCATGGTCGATATAAGCCATCTCAGCCAACAGCTGGTCTAAATTTAAGACATCTGACATGTCTGGTTCCAAGCTGTAGATATAATGAACTAAAATCTATGGAGAAGAATGAAGTCCATTGTGAAGAAACCGAGTAATCAAGTCAAGTTAATCAAGTCGAAGTGGGTATTTACAATCAAGACGGATGAGTATCGATTAAAAGCTAGGTTTGTGGCAAAAGACTACCTCCAAAACCCCGGTATCAACTATAATGAAACGTATTCTCCTGTGGCCAAGGTTTGAGAAGCTGGAGCACAAGCGGAGTTTGTTGCACTAAGTGCTGCTATTTCTGAAGTTTTGTGGATCAAAGGGTTGCCTAAGAATCTCCTGATCAAGCAAGAATCAGTGGAATTTGTGAAGACAATCGCGGATTTTTAATTATGGCTAAACACTTGGAATACAAGCGGAATAGTACTGAGGAGAGCTTGGAAATTAAAAAAAAAATATTTATGGATGTTTGAAGTCCTCTGAAATTCTGTTAATAGTACTTTGTAGTGGTGCCAAATAGATGTTAAATCCTGTTTGATCATTAAATCTACGATGCAAAGGGTTTGCGGTAGACGGACCGACAAATACGTAAGGGTATTTTAACAAAAACATAACATGACTAGTTACTCTAATATTACTAGAAGAGAAATAAATTCATTGCAAAAGTTCATCTAAAAAAGGAGCAAAAATACAAAAGGATACGAAGACACAAAAAATATGAAAGAAAAATATGGCAAAGCTTTTGTTTTTTTCTATTTTACCTCCTATACACAAAGAATAAAGTATATTTATAGTAACCCGAAAGTAGATCAAAAATAGACAAACAAATGTCCATTGTCAGTATATAGAATATTTTATCACTCAAATAATCATATTTTTTAGTTTTTTTTTTCTAGAAATATACTACAATTTAACATTAAAATTTAAATTTTTTCTAAGAAAAAAATAATTGAGGAATTGAACATATAACATATATATAAAATTCAATTCTGTATGTCTTGATAACATAATGAAAGAAAAATGATTAATGGAGACTTGAACCATAGATCTTCTGCTCCACTTTATATGATAAGCATTCAGAGCTGAATGAAAATTTAAAAAGTTCTAAAAATTTTACAGCATTGCTTTGTTTTGTTTAAAACTTCTAATTATTTAATACATATGTTTAACTTTTTCAGTCGTCAACGAATCCTATAAAAAAACTAGAAAATAAATGGTTTTCTAATTAATACTCAAACGAAATGATAGTTATTATTTGATCGCCTCTAGCAAATTATTGTATGGTATGATTTACGAATGTCTAGAAGCAATAGTAATCAGTAAAAGAGAAGAACTCATTCAAGCAGAAAGAAATAAAAACCGGATACGAAGCATATGTCTTCTTTCCAGGACGTCAGATGAAAGTGTATTTACTATAGTTATACTACGGTATAGAAAATATCGCGATAAAAAAAGTATTACCAAAAGAAGCTTTGGGTAAAAGTGCAACATTTTGCTTTGCCACGGATAAACTGGTAATGGAAATGAAAAGAAAATGAGAAAACTAGGCCGGCAATGTTGGTTAGTTGGCTGGTTCAGTTGATTTATTATCAGTGGAAGAGCATTTTTTGTTGGGACAGTGGGTTTCCTTGTGTTAACTGTTTTGTGATTAAGTGGGACTGCATCATATTATGTTTTACCTTTGGGTATTTTCATTTAATTATGAAATATCATTTTGGTTTAAATGAGATTTGTATTCCTGGGGAATTTAAGTGATATGAAAGACCAAAAGGATAGAATCTAGACAGCATCTACCCACATTTCAATCAGTTTTACCAATAAATTTCGAAATCGTAAAAACCGTAATAAAATGCCAAATAAAAGTTCAAAAATATCATAAAGCGCGCCCACCACATACACCAAATAAATAACTTATTGAATTTAGAAGACATACAAAATTTCCATGAAAACCCACTGTCTTGTAATAAGAAAGAAAACAAAAGAATTGCCAGTTCTACGAGACTGAGGAGTACAATAAACAAAATAGTTTGCAATGTTAACATTCTCTAAAGTTTTAAAGCCTTGCACAAGATAAAGAAAAAAACACAAAAAACACTACACAGTATAGAAAGAGCGGCAATGCAAACCAAAAGTAAGTGAAAAAGGCTGTTCCCAATAATGCAATGGTGTACCATTCAATTCTTGTATTATTTTTTTTGAAGTGGGTCAAATTTAAGTTGGGAAATATTTTACGGTTTGGCGACTGGACCGGCATTCGTTAAAATTGTATGTGAAACAACCACTTAAGGACAGGAAAATTTCATCGACAAATCTCTTTCTCATTCTCTAATTTCTTATTTCATTTCAATCTTCCCGTATAATGGGAAAAGCAAAATATTTCATTTGCATGTAAAGAGGAAATTTAATTGTCTTGGAATTTATCATTTTTCTTCCCAGATAAAATATTTTTTCCTCTGATGCGATGCTAATTGTTGCAGGGCTGCCAGACTTTTTTTTATTTGACTATCGATTTCACTGAACCTATCCACTTGAGTTTCGGTATATGATGGCTTACGAGAGTAGAAACAATTACGTTTTGTATTAATTTTTGTTGAATTAGGGTTTAAGAGACTGATTTTGGAAAGGGTTTAAGTATTGCTTTTCTAAAGAGTCTTTTTTGAATTTAATATTTAAAAAAAATCGATATGATTTTCAGCTCAAATATTTTCCATTTTTCAACATTTAAAAAAAAAAACTTTCAAAACTAAATATATAGATTAAAAAACTGTGTACCAAAAATATATTAATATAAAGAAAAATATATAAGATGGAGAAATTATTCACTGAGAAAAAAAATATTTTCTTAAGACACGTATTAAATATGTACGACACTCATTGAAATATGTATCATACACATTATTTTGATTAGTTCTCTAGACACATTTATTGTTTAGGCTACATATTTGAGTACGTAAGTTACATATTAAATTATGTGAAATGTTGACAACAACTCATTACGTGTGTAGAATATTCATCAAATTACATTACATTTTAAATATGGCTTACTGCAGTACTTTAAGAATATGTAGGGTACATTTTATTCAGTTTTTTCAGTGTAAACTAAAAGTAATGAGTCTTTCACCTATATCTGCACTCATCACCTAATAAGCAACACAGAGTAGTTTTCTTTACTTCATATAAATTTTTGATTGTTAATTTTGAAATTAAAAAAAAATTATAATAGTATTTGTTTTGAATTAATTCCGATTCCGCTAAAACTTCCATATCAGAAAAGGCTTTGGAAATCTCATTATACAAAGGTTTCGAAGGCATATATGCACAAGGGATGCAATATTTCTTTGCAGGTTTGATTCCACTTGCTTTCAATTCATTCAATAGTTCAACTTAATATGTTGAATTATTACCGGCAAATACACACTGAAAAAACGAGATGTAGACCCTACATATTTTAATGTACTGCATATTTAAAATGTTAAATGCATTCCCATATTTCTTCACTTGAAAAAATAAGTGTGGTACACATTTTAATGATCA
>JXPG01057093.1:0-10094 GCA_001015175.1 Megaselia abdita | reverse complement strand
TTTTTTAAACAAGAATCTAATTTCTACCAATAAAAATGCTTAAAATGAGAAGATACAAAATCAAACTCGTTTTGATTGGTTAACATTTTTGTTATTTAAAGAAAGCCAACGTTTTGAATTTTATTTTTAAAGCAATGTAACGTTTTAAAAATGATTCTATAAATGATAAACAAATATTTTATCAAACTCTTTCTTTCAAACAAGAATCTAAATACAACCAATAAAAATCCTTAAAAAGGGAAGATGCAAAATCAAACTCGTTTTGATTGGTCAATATTTTTGTTTCTTTAAAAGAAAGCGAACGTTACATTTTTCAATTTAATTTTTAAGGCAATGTAGCGTATTAAAAATTCCACTATAAATTATAGCAAATATGTTATCGAAGTCTTTCTTTGAAACAAGAATCTAAATACGAGATTGATTATTTTGTTTGTTTTTTCTAAGAAGGAAGCTTATCAAAATTTGATTTGAATTACTAAGACCATGATAAATTTCCGAGAGCTTGCGCGATATATTGTTTCTAAAGATAAAAAGGGTTTAACAAAAGGATGACTTTACGAGAAAAAGGGTTTCTGGAATAACTAGACTCATGTTTGTTTTGGGTGAATGAATATGTGAAGGTTGGTTTTATTTTCCATTTCATTTCAGTTTCACAATCATATCATTATTAAGTATTTGTCAAAAATAAAACTTTTTCTTTTAAACAAATTCTTAAAAAGAGAGTATATAAAATCAAGCTCTTTTTGATTGGTTACATTTTTAATTTATTTTTTTAATAAAGCCGAACGTTACACTTTCGAATTAAATTTTTAGAAATGAGAAGATACAAAATCAAACTCGTTTTGATTGGTTAACATTTTTGTTATTTAAAGAAAGCGAACGTTTTGAATTTTATTTTTAAAGCAATGTAACGTTTTGAAAATGCCTCTATAAATGATAAACAAATATTTTATCAAACTCTTTCTTTCAAACAAGAATCTAAAAACAACCAATCAAAATCCTTAAAAAGGGAAGATACAAAATCAAACTCGTTTTGATTGGTCAAAATTTTTGTTTCTTTAAAAGAAAGCGAACGTTACATTTTTCAATTCAATTTTTAAGGCAATGTAGCGTATTAAAAATTCCACTATAAATTATAGCAAATATGTCATCGAAGTCTTTCTTTGAAACAAGAATCTAAATACAACCAATCAAAATGCTTAAAATGAAAGATACAAAATCAAACTAGTTTGATTGGTTACATTTTTATTTTTTTTTAAATAAAGGGAACATTACATTTTTGAATTTAAATGTTAAACAATACTTCATCAAACCCTTTCTTTTAAACAAAAACCTAATTCCAACCAATAAAAAGCTTAAAATGGGAAGATAATAAAACCAAACTAGTTTTGATTGGTTAACATTTTTGTTATTTAAAGAAAGCAAACGTAACATAAAATGTTTAAGAAAGGAAGATACAAAATCAAACTCGTTTTGGTTGACATTTTTTTGTTAATTAAAGCGAACGTTACATTTTTGATTTAAATTTAATGTTTAAAACAATGTAAAGTCACAAAAATGCCACTACAAATAAATTAAAAAATATATATCATGATTTTTAATTTGGTTTCTTCTAAATTTAATTTTTAAATATTTTTTAGACCGAATTTGCTGTTAATATTTTCTATTAAAATGACACAATATGTTAAATCCTTGGAGAATCTCCTGACATTTACTGAAAGTACCTAAGGCATTCGAAGCAATTATATTAACATATCGTTTTGTTAAAGTGTTAAACCCGCTAGGGAACATTTAAACATAACAACAAAATTGAACAAAGAAATACAATTAAAGATTTAACTATATTATAAAATCGCCTCCTCTATGTAAATTTCCAACTCACACCTAATTTATCATGAATCCAATGAGAAACAGATTTTATTCATCTCCTAAAGTAATAGCATTCCCATTAAAAACCGCGTGAATAATTGCATTCAATTTAGCCGACATGTCTCCATAATTATACACTTTTTTCAACTCGGCATATCATTTTTCCCCCTCATTAAATAATTGAAAATTGCAATAAGTCATTTGCCGTGCGTCTTAGCTCACTCATTCGTAGTGTCAGTTCAGAAGCTCAGTCAGTCTCACTATACAATGCACTCTATAAAATATAAAGCCAACAAGAGGGAGAATTCTCCAAATTAAATTAAGCGAAAAATGCGTTCTAACAAATTTGTGTAAATGTTTACTATTTGCATTGACCTAGAATTTACGAAAGCGAAAGATACTCAACGAATCTTGAGAGTGAATCTCTCTCTCGAGAAAATCAGTGCAAATATGCTATAAAAATAGTTGTGGCATGAATGAATGGGTGAACTGGCTAAATCGAAAGCGAAGGAACGAACGAAATGGCTAAACGTTGTGTTTGTCATTGTGATTGCAATGTAGTCAGTCATTGGCTTTTTTTTTCTGAGATTCTAAAATGCTCTTTACATTGCACTTGAAGGATATTTTTGGAGGAATTTTATTTATTTTAAAAGTTGTTCAGTTTCGAATAAGTAACTGCGTTGTACTATGAAATTGTAAAAAAATATTGTGGAAGATTGAAAATGTTATCAGTACCTTTAAAACCCGCTATCAAGCTTGACCATCGGAAAATATTTTCCCAACTAAAAATGGAAGATTCTAGAACTCACGCTTCAGCGTGATACCATTTATTAAATCGACTTTGAAGTGATTTAATTTATTAAAATTAGGTGCGAATTATACAATGGGAAATACGGTTATGGTCTTCACTTCGATGGTCTATTGTATTTACTAGTTGGCTGAAAGGTTGGGTTTTGTCTTATATTTAGGACAACAATTATGTGTTAAGCATTTAATTTCAAATGATTAAATTAAAGCAATTTCAACATTTTGTGTAATAATGTAGCAAAAATTCGAGATACCCACAAATATTTAATTAAATCTAAATAGTTATAAACTAATAACAAACAAAAAATACAAGTTATTGTATTTGATGTGTTACAAAAGGAAGAGATACATAATTTACTAAAACTATAAGCTTTTAACAATAATCTAGTTTTAATTAAAATTGCGAACCATATCAAAAATAACTATGCTTTCTATGCAATTATGTTGAAAAAAAGTTAGATTATTTGAAATTGATTTCATTTCATTCCATTTCAATTTATGTTTCGTGTGAAATGTATAGTTTTGCTATTTTCTATAGTCTTTTGTTCAATAACTAATTGGTTCAGTTAGTGGTTTTCGGTGCCCAATTAGTGTTTAAGAAGGTTGGCAAATTCTAGAAGACTTAATTAAATTATTTCCAAGTCTTTGATGTATTCATCTGGAATTTGTACGAATTATGGTCAATTACGTACAAGAATTCACGTGGTTTCTTCACATATTTTCCTTCGATTTGAACTTGAATGTATTTTCATGACATAAAAAGGATATTAAATTACCATCTTTAAAATATGAAATTCCAAATCGGCATAAGCAAAATTCCACTCACAATTTTAATTGAAATGTCTCGAGTATGATGGAAACATAATTATTAAATTTTTCAAAAGCTTATCCATATTTTAAAGAGGGTTTTTAATTCTTATCGTTTTTGTCTACACTGAAGGAAATTTGTTGATTCTATATTAAGAAATTGAAATTGTTTTGTATTATCTCCGGGCAGGATCGTCAGGTGAAGTTTCTGTATTGAATATATAATTTAAAAACTTGAAAATGTTTAGTATTATCTCAAGGCAGGATCGCCAGGAACAAATTTTTTGATTTTATATTGAATATGATTTAAAAAGCTTGAAATGTGTAGTATTATCCCCGGGCAGGATCGCCCGGAACAAATTTATTGATTCTATATTGAATATGACTTAAAAAACTTGAAATATTTAGTATTATCCCTAGGCAGGATCGCCAGGTGACTATTTTTATTGATTCTATATTGAATATCATTTCAAAACTTAACAAAGTTTAGTGCTATCTCCGGGCAGGATCGCCAGGTGACGTTTCTATATTGAATATAATTTGAAAACTTGAAAATGTTTAGTATTATCCCCAGGCAGGATCGCCAGGTGACGTTTCTATATTGAATATATAATTTAAAAAACTTAACAAAGTTTAGTATTACCTCCGGAGAGGATCGCAGGATACTATTCATGACAGACGCATAATTTGCAATATTTACACCAGACTTTTTGCAAGTGTAGAAATCAGTAAATAATATTTCCCTCGTAGAGATTGTAATGCTCTTCTCATGCTTATCAGTAATGGAAGCAACCTACATAAAGTACAGCAACGTCGTTATATAAATCCATAAAGAAGACAAATGAAGAAATAATGCTGTAAAAATTTTCCTTTAGTTGGCTTGGAAAATTTCTCTATCATGAATGAAAATGACGATGTCGTTGACGACAAGGACGTCGACAACGAGAACGACAACGTTGACTATAATATGAACAGTTTAAATTTTTGGCATTGGAATGAGAGACAATTCCAGCTTCTATGTAACAAAAAATCATTAGTTCAATGTCCTGTGAAAATACCTTTTCATGGAGAAGAACAACACAGAAAAATGTATATATTCAGTTTTTATTATAGTCAGCTTTTGGTTCCAATGATGTTTCTCCTGGGATCTTTCCAAATGTTATAACTTTTTGTTGTTTTGTGCTACATCTAGTTTGCTGGTCTAGGTTGTGTATGAAAAAGGATATTTTCTCCTCTATTTTGTTGTTGAATACATTTGGAATTTTTTCCTTTTTCAAATATTTATTCACATTGATAGAGCCCAAATTTTGCCGATTGAATGCGGGCTAGATCTCGTGGGGAATGGGAATTTCATATGGTCAAATTGTTGTTATGAAATTATTAACATGTATTGCTTAAATAGGGTATTTATGTTCATTTTTTTTTATTTGTTGTTTTCAATAATTGTATCAATTGTCCTTAAATAACTTTAACTTTTTTCATTTAACTATTTGAGAAAGTTATTTGGAATAGTTATAAGAAGAAAGAATATAAAAAAAAACAGTTTTATTACAGAGTCTTTAAGAAACTTAAAGAAAAATTAAAATTGAAAGAAGTTCTTAAATTTAAATAGCTTTAAAATTCGAAAATTAATAAAATATGTTATATTATCAGAGAAAGTTGAAATATAATTTACATTAAATCACGAACAATTAAGAACAATTTAATGTTATCTATAAAAAGAAGTTAAATTTTACTAATTTTTGTTCGTGGAGCAGTAGTTGATACTTAAATGATGATATTTAAAATGTAAAATTGATTTCAGATCAGGAAAATTGTATGAGTGTGTCAGATATTTTATATGAAATCACTAACAATTAACAACAGTTGAATATTACCTTTAAAAAGTAGTTAAATATTACTACTTTTTGTTGGTGGTTTATAAATTGCAATAGGAAATATTGAAAGTGTAAAATTGTTTCAGGATCAGGAAAATACCTATTGTATTGAGTGTGTCAGATATTTACATTAAATCAGGAACAATCAAGAACAGTTGAATATTACCTTTAAAAAGTAGCTAAATGTTACCTTTGTTTTTCTACACCAGTGCTTTTAGTTTTCCCTCTTCCTCATATTTGAATGAGTGCGGGACATATTTATAATGGATTGTATTTCTACATATTTTTGAAAGTGTTCAGTGCATTTAGCTTTTTTTTTTAAATATAAAACGCGTGGAAAAAAAGTAAAATTAATTGAAAATTTTTAAAATAACTACAACTACTAAGAAATGGTTAAATACCTTTAAAAATAGTTGAAAATTACTACTTTTTGTTAGTAAACCAAAAGTAGTAGTTTTTATAGTTAATATTTAATTAATTTTAGTAATTATTTCAGCGAAGCATTCGCAGTTCCTCTCACCCATCTCAGCAATATGATTATGTTGAGAAATACCAGACAAAATTTCTGTTACAAAATCTTATCTCTAATCTTAATTACTATTCCTAACAAATCTTAAAACTTCCTAGAAAGACAGACAACCAAAACCTCAACAAAATATTATAAAAAAAATAATCCAAGTTCTCTTTATTTCCAGACTTAAAAATGGATTTCAACAATCAATATAAAATGTCAAAATAAAAGGTAAATATTTTTATCTATCTAAAAATCATTCCAGACGACCGACCTCCAAATTGAAACAAAACACAACAAATTCTATCTAACAAACAAAAAAAAAACATAAAATAAAATTGTTGTCGAGATGAGATCTAATAGATGCGTCATGTCACTCACTATTATAAATTGAAACCGAATGCAACAAGACAGAAAATTAGTTTCAACATGCATTTAAATCGCGAGATAACCCTGTAAGGAAGTTTTCGACACTAGTTTCAATTGTATTCATTCTGAGAAGCTCTGAGAAGAATGAAGCACGACAAATGCAAATTGTTTCTTAATTAAAAAATGCGGTCAAAACTAATTAAGTAAAAACAATTTATAGAATAATTGTGTTTATGACGAAAACATTTTACAATATCGAATTCGAATGACTTACTGACTGACTGGACTGACGGCGGCGGCCGGCATGCAGTCATAGCATATAGTCTGGTTGGATTGAGTGTGAAAATGTGCTATATTTGCATTTCTATAGTGAATATTTCATTGCTTTTGAAATTGGTAAATATATATTTTAATTTGATCTCAAGGATTTCGATTTTATTTGGAACAAACGAAAATTTCATTCTTTTCTTGTTTAACACAATTTGTTTCATGCAACTACATGTAACCTTAAATAAATGGTTAACATGCACTATGAAAAGTAGATTGTATAGAGCACATGCATTCAATCGCCCGTCCATTCCTACTTGATCCATAAGAATTGGAGCAGACCGAGAGTCTCACGCAAGCTGAGAAGTGGAGTCAAAAAACTCAACTAACTGACCAAACATTAAGAGCATATAGCATAATACCAGGGAGTATTTGCCCTGCAATTAAAAACATGCAATAACTTTCTGTTTGCCTAGTTTCTTATCGGCTATAAATATTTTTGCTCTAACAGCAAAAGTTTCCGTTCATCCATTAAGTAGGTCGGAAAACTATATATGTAACTGAAACTCATTTGGATATCACCGCACATACTCTACTATAATATACTAACTAACAGATACCAAACCAACCATACAGAGTTATCTTACAGGGTGTTCTATTATCATGTCTCATTATCTTGATCTGAAGTAATTCGATGTAATTTTGAATTTTTACTATACATTTTTTGACCAATGTTGGGTTTTATCGTTTTCATGGAATCGAAGGACTATCGTAATATAGTGAATTTAGAAAAATAGGTGCTTAGAACTGATGACAAAGTAAAATAAATTTTCGGTTAAGACTGTCAACGGAAATATATCGAACAAACGAAAAGATCTACTCTGAATATTTGAATCACTTTAAAAATTTCCTGTTTAGACTGTCCAAGGAAATATATCGGACAAACAAGAGTTACTTAGAACTAAAGAAAGCTGTAAATGACCTCTGCGTAAGTTTCCAAGTAATGATGAATTCGGACTGGAATGTAATGTAGTGGGTAGCATTATTGCATTCTACTCACTAAGCCAGGGTTCGAATAGAAGAAATAGAAGGGTTCGGTAGGAGACAAATTGGAACTATGGAACAAACTATACAAACAAGAACAAAAAATATCGCTACTGCTGTAATTCGAACTATTGCATTGTATATTGTATGAAATCAGAAGTAGATTGGGCTAAACTTACAACGAAAGTTTTNGAATAGAAGAAATAGAAGGGTTCGGTAGGAGACAAATTGGAACTATGGAACAAACTATACAAACAAGAACAAAAAATATCGCTACTGCTGTAATTCGAACTATTGCATTGTATATTGTATGAAATCAGAAGTAGATTGGGCTAAACTTACAACGAAAAAACATTCTGTCAGTTTTACATACATAACCACCAAATTGTGCTTCATCATGTTCTTTAGATGAAAGTTTAGTAAGAAAGACACAGTGAAATAGTCTTGATTCAGAGTTGATCACTAAATCTCTTACTTCTTATATTAGTTTCTTTTCTCTCTCAATGATTAAAACTTCGTCTCTACCTCCAAGGATAGTCAGTATAAGCATTTATATAAAAAAAACTAAATCACACAACAAGCCAAAGGTGACTCAAGGTGTAGCAGTGATATTACGGAACGTTTACTTCGTATGTCTTCACCATCTGCTTTTCTACATCAGTAATATTAGTGTTCCCCTTTCCTACGAATAGAATCAGTGATGAGCTGTATTCTATTTTAACAAGTGTAAATTCATCAACATCGAAACGACAAGGGTGGCGTCAAATATCATATACAACTCACACGAAAAAAGATTTCTTACGAAAAATTCTGATGTGTGCACTAAGGATCGAACTCTGAATCCCCAAACTGGAAGGCGAGAGTGCTAGCACCTACACCAACCAACTACCTAAGTGTATATAGACGTTAGTAACGCCCTTATGTCCAACATGACGAAACCAAACCAACCTAATTAAAACACCCTGTAACTAAGAAGCTGTTCAAACTGTTATGAAAAAAAGCATTCCTCATATTCTATATGTCTGTATAGATGTGTCACTCTTGTCATGAGAGAGAGAGATAGGTTCAGTTCGTTTGAATCCTCATCTCCATCCATCTTTCTGGTCCAACAAAAACAAGAAGTGTTTGTTTATGGTAAGCATAATGTAAAGAATCCTGGAATCAGAAATCAAGTTTTCATTGTGTCATGTTCACTCAAGAGATAAGTATCTTAGTAATGGATTAAAAATGCTCTCCTCTTTCATACCATACTCACTACGCCTGCTTGCCTTCTTACCCTTGCCTCGCTTTTCTACTCGTCCTTCGTTACACTTCATCATCTTCAGTACCCACTTGTGTGGATTGGCATTCATCGTTGGTGGCATAAAAAGATAAAAAGACCACTCGATTAGAGGAAAAAAAAAAAGATATTGTTTCCCTTTTCATCTCGATACTGGCAAAACTGACTGACTGATGTTGTTAGTTCTTCATTTAGATATATACAGAGGATAAAATTTCAATACCAATTCATTTGCTATGAATGAAAAAGTATTGGGAAAATCCAAGAACAACAATTGACATGTTGTAGGATTCACATGAAGTGAAGGGTTGTTGGTTCCATCTATCTGACTGTTGACTACTGGTATGGTGTTGTTGAGCGATTATATTGCTATTTGATAACATATTTATTACAAACAAGTAACTAGGCTTTAGTCTATTGGTAGTAGCAAAACTGTTCAATCAATTTTACTTGATTCTTATATTGAGTTAATTAGTTGGAAAATGATGTCACGTCACGTCACTATTTGTTGTTGGACTTGATTTTGATTTTTATGAATGTGTGTGGGCGCATATGTGTATAATTAAGGATAGCCGTCAATGAACACTAGATCGTGGTTAAATTTATCACGATTGTTATAAATAGTTCTATATACTTTTTAAATGTTGTAAGAGTTATATGGTTAAATCTCTACAATTATTCTTATAAATTGTACTATTGTAGCTCAAGAAACAACGTCGTAGGACTGGATTCGGCTTAGTCTGAAAGCAATGATGAAAATTCAGGGATATGTTCGAAAAAATTAAAATATGTAATCCACACTTGAAATTGAAAAATATTAAGAAATAAAATACACTATAATTATGTGAGACGCATTTATAAAATACGACTTTCAGCCAATTATGTAGCATAACCATTAATGAATGTGTAAGTTATTTAATAAAGTATTTAAGCACAAATAAAATATTCTTAAAAAATATGTATTTTTTCAATCTGATATTGACGATTTATTGCAATGATACAGAAATTCTACAATTCAGGCAGGGTGGGAATTTTTCTACATACATTTTTTTTTACATACACTTGTATTTAGTGTAAAAATTACATCCAAAAAGGGAAATGTTCCCCTTGCTTCGATACTGTTCTAGATATTAATTTATAACCAAATAAGAAATAAATATAACAAAGAAGGAAACTATACTTTTTGTAATCAAGCGCTTTCAGATACTCCATCTGATTCAAAACAAAAAAAACAAACAAACAAACAAACAACAAAAAATGTATA
>JXPG01056941.1:1618-13167 GCA_001015175.1 Megaselia abdita | reverse complement strand
AGCGAGTACATAAGGGTTTTTTTCAAAAAAACGCTAAAAAGAAGAAGAGTTTCAAATATTATTCAAAAATATATTGCTCATCATATTATTATTCTGCGTATTTTTCTATTGAAAATATCAATATGTTAACGGAAACATTTTCTAATTCAAATTAAATAGAACACAACATTTATAGGACTCTTCACTTCACTTGTTCGATCTTCCCGATGAGATTATTGAAAATACTGTGGTTTTTTTGGATTTAATCGACTTGAAAATGTTATCCCAGGCATGTCAATATATGAAAGACATTTGTGGAAAACGCTTTGGCAAGTCTTACAAACTCAAGTTTATGAATATTTTGAATATGGCTGATTTCAACACGTTCAAAAATTCTAAAAGGAAGTATGAAAATTGCCATCTATAGAAATTCATTGCCTGTTTTTGAATATTCGCTCAGAATATTTTTGTGATGAAAAGTTTTTGAAGAAAATATCTCAAGTAATTGAACAAAACACCAAATCTTCGCGAAATTCGTTTTACATTGGACCTCCACAGATTCTTTGAGATTCCAAGTTCAGTCCACTCTTGCTTTGAAAAGTACAAAGTGTCTTTCAAGATAAATATCTTTTCCAGCATGTTTCTACCAGACGGAATAAACAACATTAACAGAACTTTTAACTTTCTCGGAAAAAATAGCTTTTAAAGGAGTATTCAACTTTAAGTTCGACAAGGAAATCGACAACGTTAAAAACTTGGATATCAATGTGGATTGGATGTTCGATTTGACAAAAATTAAAAAATGTCGAGAAGCTTAGTTATAAAATCCGAGGAACAATGAATTTCAACTCTTTCGCCAACTTCCTTTCCAACAATAAAAGGTCTTTAATGCATTTGGCATTGAGTAATATTAACTGCTTCGGAGAAAACTTTGAGCTTCCTTGTCAGTTGAAGACACTCTTGTACTTAACTTCACAGGAAGATATGACTATTCTCAGAAGTTTAATAAACTCTCAGAAATACCTCAGACACATAAGCCTTGAAAGAGCTAATTTAACAAAAAGGCTTCTTCAGTCTTTAAAGAAGCAAAAATTACTGTCAAAACTGACTTTGACTTCCTGTTATTTAGACGAAGATTTGGGCACTCGGGCCATGGGATTTATCAAGAACGTCTTGGAAATTGTTGTCGAGAGCTGTTCTTATAGAGCTTTAGCGGATGCTATTGTCGAAAATGCAGATAAAGTGTATCGATTGCAGATGTGGGGAGGTCTCGAAGAACCAGAAGGTGATGTCACAGAATTACCAACGAAAACAAAACTTCTAACCAACTTGGAAATCTTGAAAATTAGTGGAGACAAACTTTGAAAATACCTTCTACCAAGAATTGAAGCACCTAACCTGGAGATTATTCATGTTGATATGATTCCAGAGAACTATCTCCTTAATCTTAGAAACCTAAGAGACTTAAAATTCCAATCGAATATGGTTGAAGAGAACGTCCAAAATATTTTTAAAAACACTCCAACCTTGGAAAGGTTCCATTTCAGAATTAAAGGTACAAAGAATTTAGAAAAATCGTTGCACTATGTTTTTTTGTAACTTGAAAAACATCGTTCATTTCGAAATGAAGTGTATTGTTAAATGGATCGACACAAAAGAGGGTGTCTTAAATGCGATTGTCAAAAGAACCTTTGACAGCTTAGGTCTCAATTCAATTTCTTTGTGGAAGAAAAGTTTGATTAAATGTCAATTTCACGAAAACTGTATTTTTGACTCAAAAATTTTACAATTTGATTATTTTTTTTCAGCAATATGAAAATTTTAAAATATTTGATATTTTTAAGGAAAAGTCTTAATTTACTTAAATAAAACCCTTTGTAGAAGAAAAGTTTGATTAAAACGTAAATTTCACGAAAATTGTATTTTTGACTCAGAAATTTGACATTTTATTCAAAACTGAATTTTTTTTAAATTTTTGATATTTTTAATGTTTTAATTTACTTAAATAAAACACTTTGTGGAAGAAAAGTTTGATTAAAAAGTCAAATTCACGAAAATTGTATTTTTTACTCAAAAATTTGGCAGTGCTAGTTTGCACTTTTTTCAAAAATATGAAAATTTTGAAATATTTGATTTTTTTAAGGAATTGTCTTAGTTCACTTAAATAAAACCCTTTGTAGAAGAAAAGTTTGATTAAATAGTCAATTTCACAAAAATGTATTTTTGACTCAAAAATTTGACAATTTGATTTTTTTTTTCAAAAATACGAAAAAAAATTTAATGTTTGATATTTTTAAGGAAATGTCTTAATTTACTTAAATAAATAAAACACTTTGTAGAAGAAAAGTTTGATTAAAAAGTCAAATTCACGAAAATTGTATTTTTGACTCAAAAATTTTACTCTTTTGATAGCGATAAATTATATGCATGACATAAACATTCCAAAATTAATACAAAATTTGCAAAAAATCATGTAATCATCAATTAATTTGTTGATGTAATTGATTGTTAAGAGTATAGTATTGAAGTTATTCAATTCATTCATTGACTTTTGTTTCATGAATTGTGAAAGCTATCTTTATGAATTTATTGTACACTGATTGATTTTCCAATTTATTTAATTTTTTTTTTTAATTTGGATAAGGTGTTTTTTTTATTTTATGTTGGTTTACGTTTATTGTAATATATCACTGAAACTGATTGATTTATATATTTTTTCCAGATCCTTCTCTTGTTCAATTTCTTGCTGAGAAGCGTCGTCAAAAGATGGAACAAATGTTAACTTCGCCACCTAAGAAACAAACCATCGTTCCAAAAGAAGATCCTATAAAACCTCCAAAATCAACTGAAGAACCACCGATTGTTGAAGAACTGTTCAGAAAAAAGTCTTCAGAAAACTGGTTGAATTTCGACAATGTAGAGAAAGAGAAGTTCGAGTGGATGAAAGAACTGCCAGAAAAGATTTCAAAACTGAAACCGGGTGAAAAATTCGAGGCCCGATTCGATTGGCAAGGTGTTCTTCTTCCATACACTGAAGAAAGAGATGTCGACGACAGAGAACTCTATCTTCATGGCGATGAACCATTTCGACCGGGATACACTTTACAAGAACTGTTTCGTTTGGCGAGATCAAAGGTTATGCAACAAAGGATCTCTGCTTTCAAGGCCATTGGAGGAATAATGCACATTTACAACCAAGGATTCTATGATGATATTCTAGACTTGCCGATTTCTAAGATATTCTTTCTGATTAGATTTGGTCTGGATGAAAATGCTTTGTCTACTCTTGAGGTTTGCAGCAGATCTTTAAGTAATATTTTCTACAACGACACTGATGAAACCGTCCTGGATTTTATATTTGAGACTCCTGATGGTCATTTGCAACCGTCTTTAGAATGCGAAGAAGTCGGAGACTCTTTGGATCCTGAAAACATCGAACAACAAATGAGTAAATTGAATCTTTCAAACAAAGCTTTTAGCGCTGATGTTCAGGAAAACGATGAATTCAACAGGAATACAATGAATGACTTCCAACTAGCCGAAACTGATCTCATGGAATGTCTTCTAAGGACGAATATCATTCAAAGAATCAGCTACATTTTGGTAACCGTCAAACCCGAATCCCTGACAGTTCACCATTGCATAAAGATCCTCATAAGAATCGCCAGGACAAACTTTGAATCTGCAAAGAAAATTTTAGAGAATGATTTACTGATTGAAAATCTTTTCAAGTATTTTCTGCCCGGCTTGACATCCATCGATACTACTGGTAATGGGGCATTTTACAATTATCCACAGTTTCTGGTCATGAAATTATTCAGAGTAATGATGAGCAGTCATTTGTCCGTCTGTCTTAAATTAGAATCAATGGGAATCTTGGAAAGAATCAAAGAGTATATGTTCAGCAAAGACGACATTAGTGTAAGTTTTATTGATTATTTTTTGTTTTAAATTAATATTTCTTGATTTATAGGGAAAATTGATCAAAGTACAGATTGAGAGTTTGCGGATAGTTAGGGTGGTTATGGTCCTCACGTCAAATCTACAATTCTACAGGTAACATTTTGGATTTCATTATTAAATAAGCATTGAATTCTCCGGGTCCGCTTCAAAAAAGCACTTAACGGTGAGAAAAGCAGTCTCACATCCATCTTTACCATCTAGAAAGGAATTTATTGTTTAGTTTCAAGTGTTTATAAAGAAATACTCACGAATTGTTCCGCATTTGTCAATAACAATGTGAAGAAGCTCCTTGTGTTCAGTTGGTAGAATTTCCATTAGACCTTTCATGTTGATGTGATGATTTTCATCGATCTAGGAAAAAAAAATTAAAATAAAAAGAAGAATTAAAAAAAAAATCCTTATGAAAGATTATTGCTTGTGTATTTATTTACAGGAGACGTCCTACTTGAAAATTTCGGTTTGTCTTAATCTCTTCGAAATAATTAAACCATACAATAAATTCAACACTTTTCCACTTTTTTTTAAAATTTAAATCCCTTTGAAATTTGAAAACAATGTACGAGGGTTAAATTTTTTGTATTTTTATACGTAGTGATGTCTTCTGAGCTCATCGGAATCTATTGTTGTTCCTTAAAAGCATGGATCACATTTCCTCAAAATTTCGGAGATGTCGTCGAACGAAAGGAATCGCAAGCAATAGTTTTAAGCCTTTTTTGAACCGCTTTTGTTAAAATCTTGTCTGCTTGTCTGCCAGTCAAAAACCGTATTATGAAATCAAATATAGATTTTATGATATCGTGAAAACCAATTTTAAAAACTCTATGAGGAAAATCCTAAAGCAAGAACAAAATATCTCAAAAACTTTCAAGGTTTTTGAAAAAATAAAAATCAATAAGAGACAAGTTTGAAATTGCTTTTTTTATTTTAATTAATTTTTAATTTTTTTTTATGGAAACTTCTTAATTTGATTAATTAAAAGTCTTTCTGGAAGAAAAGTCTCGTTAAAAAAGAAAAAATTAAGAAGTTGATTTTTCGACACAAAAAATAATAAAAAAGAACCCCTTTAACCATTTTTTTTACAAAAAATAAAAAAAAAATAAAATGTTTTTATTTGTTTTTTTGTTAAATTGGCAAATTTAAGAAGTTTATTTTTCGGAACACTAAATCACAAAGGCGATCCTTTTTTCAGGGTTCGTACAAAGGCTTAAAAAGCCTTAAAAGAGGTTATTTTTATCATAAGGCTTAAAAATTCTTATTTATACTAAAAATAAACAAAAAGAGCTTATTTTGTTTCAATGTTCTAATCGACAGTGAAATTTAAGGTTCTTAAAACATAAGCAAACTAAAAAAAAATTCATGAAAATTATTAGTGTTAAAATACAAAAAAATCAGATTTTTGTTTAATGTTTTTTTAGAAATTTTGTTCTTCTACAAACATTTTTGTTTTTGAGAAAAATGAATGTGTTTTTGTGAAAAGCATATATTCTAAAATGAGAATTATTCAGAATTTTATTCATAAATCTTTCAAATTTAAAAAAAATATAAAAAATTTTATTTAATGAGCTAACAAGTATTTGTTGTAAAAAATATTAAATTTAAAAAACAAAAGTTAAGAAAATATATAAAACAAAACAAACATATAGTCTTCATTACCTAGAAATCAAAATTTAATAAAAACAAACACAAAATGCATTAAAAAACAATATTTTAAATATTAACGAAAGCTGAAACATTCTCACAATTCTGTATCAAAATCTTTTATAATGTTTTGTACTTTGAACTTTGTATTTAAAAGGTTGTAAGGCAGTTTAAAACTTTTTCTTTGAACATTAAGAAGAAATAATATTAAATGATTTTAATACATATTTTCTTTAAAAAAAAGTAATATTGCTATATTAACGGATAAAACAAATCATTTTTATAATTCTTTTATTTTGAGAAACGAAAATTTGTTATTTTGTTGATACATATTTTGTATCTGAAACACAGTAATTAATATTTCTTGTTAGTTAAAAAAACTATATGTTAGTTAAAAAAAACTAAACAGTATAACATTTTTATTATAATTATTTACTTTGAAAAATTGCTTATTAGATTAAATAAATAATTTTTCAAAAGCTAATAATAATTACAAGTTCAAAATAATAACTAAGAAGTCTTTTAAATCATTAAATTTACATTAACTTCAAAAATGTAAAAAACAAATTTAAAAAGTATATTTAAAACTATATGTATATTTTTAGTTTATTATTTCTAATAAAAATGACTACAAAATGATGCAGCGTAAGACACTAGTTTCACTTTTTTAGTGATTCTTAAAAAACTTTAAAATAAAATTAACTATGACTATTTAACCTATTTTACCATCTTCTTAATGTTTCTTTTGTAATTTTATATTTAGAGTTTTTGGTATTTCTTGTTTTTCAAAATTCTATATATCTCTTGTTTAATGCTCTTTTATTTTTTTTAAAATTTTAAGTTTTTTGTATTTAATTAATTATTTTTGTGCTCTTTTATTTTTTTAAGTTTTAAGCTCATTATATTTAATTAATTATTTTTGTTTGTTGACATTTATCTTATTTTTTGTGGATTTTTAGCTTTAACATTCTATAATTACTAATACATTATTTTAGAATGGAAAATTTTAATGTTCCTTCTAATTAGTTCTGTTTTACTTTTTTTACATTTTAATTTGTTTAAAGATTTTATATTAGTTTCTATAATGTATATTTTCTTATATAATGTTTACTTAGTTTGCTATTTATGTAATTAATTTATTTAAAAATACTATTTTTTTATAGTAATTATTCTTCTTGAGATCCGACCATCTCAATCTTACCTTAATTCAGAGTCTCTAACAATAGACAAAATATTTTTCAAAATTAAATGACATAGTTTTTTTTAAAAAGTAGTACAAAAAACCATAGTAAAATAGTTTTGAAATAAATATATAAATAGTTTTTAAATTAAAATGTTATAAAAAAATTGAATTATGAAAATAACGTTTTAAAAAATTCTCCATATAAGGATTTTGTAACAAGCTTTGAAATTTTAATTATTTAGATAAACAAATATCTTTAAAATAGTTAAAAAGCTAGATTCAAAGCAAAGTAGAAATGTTCTTTAACATATATTAAACTCCTTTTTTTCTAAAGTGGGAAATTTCTTACTTTATCATATCTTCAATGGTAGAATTTCGTCTACAATTTTAGTTTTTACACTGATATTCCTTATAAGAATTTTGTTTGTTACCACAGCTGCACATTACAAATCTTTATATGTTTTTATTTTGTTTTTTGTTTTTCCTTGAATGAGTAGTATATGTTTTTTTGAAACATTGAAAAGTACACAAAATCTTGATATAAATTGCAGATTGTTTTAGTTTTTAGATTTTTGCAACNACAATGAATGTAACAATATTTTCGAATTCATCGAAAGAGTAAAATTGTTCGAAACATATATAAAAATACTTTACATGTTTTTTTTTCTTTTTTTATGGAATGAGTATATGTTTCCTTAGTATAAAATGTAGATTGTTTTAGAATTTTCTAATTTAAGTACAATTTAATTTAAGAACATTTTTAAGGCCGAAAATTTAGATTTTTAGATATTTTATTTGTTATTTTGTGTTCTTCTTAATTTAAACACAGAATTTGTAGGGATTATTTTGAAGACAAATGAGGGCTTTAAAAGCTTATTTCACAATCTGAATTTCTTGTACGAACAATGTTTTTTACAAACAATTTCAAACAAAAATTGTTGCTTTTTTTTTGGAAACTTCTGAATTTTATAATTTTTTTCAGGAAAGTTTTGTTAAAAAAGCAAATATAAGAAGTTTATTTTTCGGCACAAAAAATCATAAACGTTAAAAAAAAAAATTGTTAATTTTTTGATGGAAACTTCTGAATTTGAGTCTTTCTAGAAGAAACGTTTCGTTAAAAAGTCAACTTAAGGAAGTTGATTTTTCGGAAACCGCAAAGGTGGTACGTCCAAGTAGACCACCATTGTGTTATACCTCAAAAATTAAAATATCTAATTATTTTTTAAAGCTATGTTTATTTTTATATTATATTTTATATTTTTTTATTTTGATTTAAATTTTGCAATAAACTAGTTTTCACTCCTTTCCGAACAGAAAAATTGGTTACCAATACTGATTTAGAACATCAATGGCTTTCCAGGGATAGTAAAACATCTTCCTTTTATCTGTCACGGTTAAAACTGTAGATAATCGACGTCCGACCGTGTTTTTAAAGGCTGGGTATAACAAGGGATGAACAGACCCAGCAAATTTGCACACATTTCTAATTTTTACCGTTATGAACTCAAAGCGGACATTTCTGAAATTTAGTTCTATGGACTCAAAGACTTGGAATTTTCTAATGTTTAGTGGTATGGACTGAAACACTGTTTTAATGTTGAACTGTTTTAGCGCCAGCTATAGTATTGCAATATTATATTTCAGAACTTTTTAGGAAAGGTATTTTAAAAACTTAAAAAACCAACTCACCATATGCGTTTTGTGGAATAAGCAATGAATATAACATGCAAGTTTTTCATCCATTGGTAAATATCCGTTCCTACTTTCCCCGATCAGTCCTTAGAATATTTTTAAATGGTCACAAAAACTGGTTTTAAACCAAAAATTACTCACTTTCATCAACTCCAATCTCTTGAACACAAGTGTTGTGTAACAGTTCAGCATGAGCTTTCAAATGATCAGGAATTTCAAAGTCCGCACTACACGCCGTGATCATCGTAACACAAACAATAATCCGCAATAAAGCCATATTCAAATGACTTAATTTCTTTAAAAAATTCACTTAAATACCCTTTCTCGTTTTGAACAGGTCATTACTTCCCGCTTTCCGATATCTCCTCGAATGGCACTACCAACATGTAATTTACGGAGAAGGAGGTCCCATGCTAATCAGACAACACGCAGCTGCATTACTCAACGCAATCTCAAGTGCTCGAATAACATTGGAAATCAAGTCTAGTTTTGAGGAGTTGTTCTTGATGAGTTGTTGCAAATGGTTCCACGAAGCTGGTAAAGAAGAAATTAAAGAGTTTTCACAATCGACTCTTCTTGGAGCTTCTTTGAATTGTATTGTAGAGTTCAACAAACTCGATTGGAACCCTAAATATTGTGACTTCATTTCAAAGTACCTTCAGCCTCTTATAAGATCAAAGACTTTTGTTCGATTCCTATTACCTTTAAACTTATCTTCGGTTCTTTTGAAGTCTGCGGAAGACAGAAGGACAATTTGCCCATTTCTTCCAAATGTTGGATCAATTTTGAATTATAAATCTTCGCCTCAACTGATAATTTCGCAGACTTACCCAGTTTACTTTTTAAAAAGCTTATTGAAACTCGTTGAAGTTCAGAAAACCAACGACCTTTTAAACAGTATTTTGGATCCTGAAATTGGAAACATTTTCTTGGAATATCTGCAAAAGATTTCGAATAATTTGAACCGGAAACTTGGAACGAACTTCTTAGCTAAGCAAGAACTGGGATTACTCTTTAAATTACTTTCCTTCAATGGTTTCTTCGGAGCTATGACCAATGAAGAGATTTTGTTGGTTACTTTTAGGATTTTGAGTTGCTTGACTGCTGAGCACGTCGATCAAATCGACACGTTGTTCTCAAGAATAGTTTTCACAGAGAAAATGTTGAGTTTTTCACAGGAAACCTTAAACGAATGGAAAGAGATTTACCTGGACACTTTGGTCGCTCCCCATAGAATTATTATCTCTCATGTGGATGTGAATTTGACTCTCCCATCTTTCTCAACTCCGATTTTACCTATCGATTGGCCTTACTTGCTCCTTAAAAGTATTCTAAATAAATACTTGAAGCAACCAGGAACGGAAAATACCCAAGAATTTTCTCACAGTGATGTCATTACAATAACATTCAACTTTATCGAGCTCCTCGAGAAGAGTAACGTCCACATAACGTCATTAACTGAGAAATTCATGTATTTGATGATTGCTTTCATGGGACCAAATTCGGAATTTTTAGAGCCTCAAATGAAAGTGCTTTTAAAAAGGCAGGTTGAAACGTTCTTTGAGCAATGCTTAAGCAAAGCAAAGTTAAACTTTGAAGGGAAATTCGAAGGAAAAAGTAAATTTGAAAATCTTTACGTTCTTTTCTTGGACCACTTCCAGGCTTCGAGCTATGGAGATGATCTTTTTGCATCACTAGTGATGGTTCCTTTGGCTCAAAAGTACGAGCCGAAATGGAGAAAGATTGTTTGGTCTGAACATGCTTCGGTCTTGAGGTTCATTGGATGTAAAGGAGAACAGGTGAGCTATTTTTGTTGTATAAAATATCTTTTGAACTTAGCTTTGGTCTATCAAAGATTTTGTTTATCTTGGAATTTCTTTCTAGTTTGGTTGATTTATATGGTGGTACCATATTATGTGCTATTCAAAAAATATATGGCAATTTGGAAGCAATCAATGAATGAAACCAATGTTCTTAAAATTAAATAGCACTGCCTATTTGATACCCAAAGCCAAAGTTCTAAACTTAATAATCTTATCCAATCTAATAATAAAACCAATTAAATTTTAGTTGCTTGGTGGACTGGACGCCTATTTGACCCCATTTGAGGAAGATGAATCACTGGTGAAATCGTACGCAAGGGCACTCAATTCTAATCTATTAAGAATGAATACCGTGCCACACCAAATAGCTTTACATCATTTGAATAATTATAAGAACTTTGTATTGCCTAGAAAGAGTAAAGACGAAACAAATAAAGTGGGTGTTAATTAAAAGTAAGGAATTTTCCTCTAGCTGTATTAGTTCATTTGACTTGACTTATAAATTTTGGTGGCCTTTGTAGGTTAATTTTGTTATTTAAATTCAACGACATGCAATGAGATTCTAAAGCTTTAAGATGATATGGAATGTTTTTAACAGAAATTATTGATTGTGAAACATGAGAATACTCTTAGACACTGGAGTTGTTCAATAACAAAGAAAATATTAAATTTAATTAAACGGTAAGTTTAACAGGCTTTTTATTTATTTTCTATTGTCATTGTGTTATCTTAATGACTTGACAATTTTCGACAGTCTGCGAAAAATGTATGAATCAGCGATAGAGAAACGGATATAATATTTTGTATTTAAGTTACTCTATCTATTTGTTCCTCCGTCTGCAATAAACCGAGGAACCTTATCTTCGCGGATAAGTCTAGTCAGATTCTAGGATATGCCGATGACATCGACGTGATAGGAAGAACAAAGACTGATGTCAGTGACATATTTTTGACATATTATTATAGTCTTAGCTAACAGGTGCCTATTCAGCCTGAACATATTGCTAAGATCAACACAGCTATCCAGGAAGACTAATATAAGCAGGAATGGGACTCATCGTCCAAGTCCTGCGGATCAGAGTGCTGGAGTCTAACAGCGAGTGATGAAAAGCTTCTTCGAAAGAAAAGCATTGGGAATGATCTTTGGTGCCATATGTGTAAACGGCGAGTGGAGAAAACGACGAACGGTATCACACAAAATAAAATGACTCTAAAAATTCAAAGAAAAAATATTTGAAAACTTGTTCAAAACCAAGACTGTATTTGCCGAA
>JXPG01056909.1:0-11480 GCA_001015175.1 Megaselia abdita | reverse complement strand
CACCCTCTCGAGAACACTTCCAGAATATTACATTGCTGTATTCTGGAGTTGAGTCGGGGGTATACAAATATCAAAAGGGAGTAGAGAGCTCGAATGAATCCTTTGGCAAGTTAGTTGTTTAAGGATCAGGTTAGAAGCAAAACTAATTAAAGAAAACAAGTCGGACCTACTACATCCCAAGTTTATTCCAAACTAAGTTTAACATCACAACATTTCATATGACTTTAATTTGATAACATAAGCAGCGAATTATATGAATATAAATGGCTGGTGTCTTCTCTGTATTTACTAGATGTTTGAAGAGGGCGCTTAAAATATTTGATTAAGCAATAAATTCATTTAAAGCTTCCATTGATTTCTGTTCATTTTACTTCTTCATTTTGGACTAGACTTTGTGAGTATAGTACTTTTCGCTTCGCTGCCTAGTAGCTTCAATCATAGAAAGTTGTCTTCTTGATATATAGCTCAAAAATATTAATCTTAAACTACACTTAAGCTGAAAAGTATACTGCGATGACAAATTATTTTTCCATACATTTTAATGTTGCTCTATATCTTCAAGACTGTTCAAATTTCAAATATTCTAATTAATGTTTTATTAATTAATACCTTTTTTTCATCGAAAGTGCTAATATACAACAAAATTTCCCAGCATTTCACCTAATATTATGAACAAATATTTATGTAATTTATTGTTTACGTGAAAACTAAGCTCTCTCTCCCTTTGACATAATCCATTAGGACAACATTAACTTTTCAATTAACACAGAATTAGAGGAACAACCTGGCCTTTAACCATAAAATGTGTACAATTTATATGGGAAATTCATATAGCTGTTTGAATGCAGGGGACATAAATTATTCAGCGATAACAAATTAAACGCATTAATTAGCAGTTTTGCCCCTAAAGCGACAACTGCAATAAACCTATTATCCTGAAAAGTATGTAATAAATTTCATCATTATTTGTTTTCTGGCTTACAAACTATAGGAATAGGATTTTCATTTCATTAGTTTAGACCATGCATAGAATGAATATTTGTGGTGTGGTATGGTAGACCGACAACGAACGTCCAGGCTCTATCTTAGTTTCTGGTTCATTAGACATTATGACATATCGTAGAGGGAGGCAGAAACTATCCTATATACTATATAAAGGATGTCTGTTGNCATTAGTTTAGACCATGCATAGAATGAATATTTGTGGTGTGGTATGGTAGACCGACAACGAACGTCCAGGCTCTATCTTAGTTTCTGGTTCATTAGACATTATGACATATCGTAGAGGGAGGCAGAAACTATCCTATATACTATATAAAGGATGTCTGTTGGAGAGAGATTCAGTTTCAGTTCTCAGAGGATACCAAGCCTCTATAGATATATTGAGCCAATAATATTATCATCATTTTATTGGAATTTCAATGATAATAATATTATTATCGTGAATTTATTATGATATTTGCCAGTCGAGGGCGCAATCCAAATCCACCAGAGCGGAATATCTTGGGATTCTTCTTTTATGTTATTTTTCTTCTTCTTTAAATGCAGATGCAATGCAACTGAACTGAAACTGTATGCATTGCTTTCTAGACTATGAGCTGAGCAGAGCACGACGTATTCTTATGGAAATAAATTCATTTATCATTTGGGATTTGCAAAGGTTGTCGGGTGGTTTTTCTTATGGTTTTCGGGGTAATGGAACTTAAAATGTTTGTAAAGGGCACTTAAAGAAAAGGCTGTCTTTGCTGTTTTTTCTGACAGTTTAGAAATCTGACATCACTGGTTGAGTTTTACTAGTATGACATCACTGATACTGATTTGTTTTAGTTAAGCAACAGGTGATGGAGTGTATTTGTGGTTTAGGAGAAAATTTAAACTACTTTTTTTTCAAGATTATCAGTTTCATCATCAAATTTAGGAATAATGTCCAATAAACTAAATAGTTAAAGTGTACCTTCATTTTGAGCACAACATGTCTCCTTGTTATACATTCATTTATCATTGTCAGTCAAAAAGTTGTGGATTCTTTTCAGTTCTCCCATAAGTTTTAAAAAGTAATTGATATAACAGCTTTGTCTGATGGAAACTCCATAAAAGAATATTGTATACTATATATACAAAGATGAGACTTCGTTATCAGTAGAGAAATATTTTTCAGCATAATTTTATTAATGCACAAATCCATTCTCGATCAATATTATACAAAAAACTAGTATTCCTATGGAGTGTTTTATTTTAACAAAAAAAATATGATAATGTCGTGCATGATACGATGCAAACTGAGGACTGTCAAACCATATATAGCTTATTACCTAGTGGTATGTGCTTGTGGCTTTCACTCGTGAAGTCTTCAAAAAGGCTTCTGATGATTGACTGAGGAAATAAAGAGCCTTACACTAGATCGTGAAGTCTTTAGTTGTAAACTTGGTGACTCTTCCAGGAAGGCCTCTTATGATTGACTGAGGAAATGAAGAGCCTAACATTAGATCGTGAATATATAACAATGATTTATTCTGAAATTAAAATATAAGTTACTTCTTTTTGTAAACTTAAATATGAATTTATAAGGTTGTGTTACTATGGGTAGTTTTGTGGGATCATCAAAAACACGTGAATACAGTGAAGCTTTTTTATTTCAAGATGATTTAATATTTTAGTCAAAAGTCAACAGGAATTTCAGAATTGTACATTCATCCGTGGGGTATAACATTATAAAACTAGTATTCTTTGGATTCTTAAGAAAATATAGTTTTTCAAGGAATTCCTTCAATTAAGAATCCATTACAAATGTCAGCCGGGCCAATATACGCCATTAACCGTTCGCAATTTAGACGACTGACGTGTGATATGTTTCGATTTATCTTCTTCTTTGGATTTCTTTTTTCTTCACATTAAAAAAATGTCCCTTTGCCAACAAGAAACTCTTTAATTGAGTCTTAAATTTGTCTGGATTCCTATATTCTTAGAAAATATTCCTAGATTCTGAAGAATGCACTTGGGCTCCTAATTTGTATGAGACTCCTTGAAAACCCAGAGAACAGATGAGATCAACAGCACAGCACGATCAGAAATTTCAGCCGTCTTAGATTTTGGCCGGCCGATGGTTGATCATATCTCTTGCGACTGGATAGCTTATGTTTTTATGTATAAAAAAAATATCCCTTTGCCAACAAGAAACTCTTTAATTGAGTCTTAAATTTGTCTGGATTCCTATATTCTTAGAAAATATTCCTAGATTCTGAAGAATGCACTTGGGTTCCTAATTTGTATGAGACTCCTTGAAAACCCAGAGAACAGATGAGATCAACAGCACAGCACGATCAGAAATTTCAGCCGTCTTAGATTTTGGCCGGCCGATGGTTGATCATATCTCTTGCGACTGGATAGCTTATGTTTTTATGTATACAACACCCAGAAGAAAAATAACAAGTTTTTCTGCAAACGAAATCCAGAAATTCTGAAAAGTTGCATTTCAAGAATTTCCGAACAAAATTTACCAACAATCTGAAAAAATGTAGAAAACGTTTGCAGATTAATCATTTATATTATCAAGAAAACCTTAAATAAATCAATTAAACTCCCAATTTTGAGTTAAAACAAGTATTTAAGCCGAAGTTTGAATAAACAAATAATTCAGCGATATGCTATATAGAGCTTACAATCGAATAAAGGCAAAAGTCTAATTCCAATCCCAAACGTGAACACTGTCGGGCTTTGGCAGTGAGTTTTAGCCAATATGAATAAAGAGGATTAACCAATGGAAAAGATGATTTGGTTCAGTTTCTCTCTCTTTCTATATTTAATTCTTTTACTCTCATATTAACACGTCAGCCGTCTAAACATAGTCGTTACGTAACAGCTGCGTTGCTATTTCTTAACAAATTTTAAGTAGGATTTTGATAAATGAGTCTTATGGAATATCGGTTGAATAGTAATTTGGTTGACCTCACGATAAAAAACGAGAAAAAAAAAACAATTGAAATCAAAATATTGTCCAATTTTCATTTCATTCTAAACTCTCGTGAAATAATTGTATTATATCACAAATAATATTTAATTACAAAAGTGAAATTAATTGAGATCATACAAAAATGTCTTAGAAAATAATTCACGAATAATCAATTTGCATTTCATCGTTAAGCCTTCGTGCCAAGCTAAAAGCTCGTTTGGCTGCGGAAACGGATATTATTCTCATGTTCTCCACTCAAAATAAAGTTGGAGCCTATGTCTATGGCTTAAATTCTATGAACACCCTAGGTTTCAAACGACTTGAGGCTAAGAGTTTTCTTTGAAACTAAGAGTTTTCTTTGAATGAAGCGCTATCTGTTGGTTTTTAGAAGACATCGTTTTCCATATCGTGTAGTGAGATTCGAGCCCTGATTGATATAGTATGAAAGCTTATAAAGATACTTACATTCTAGGCTATTGGATACCTTGGGTGAGCATTACGTCTACTGTAAAGCATAATCCCTATGAAAAACCCAACACATTGTGAGAGTCTTTGTGTTCTTATCACTAAGCTTGAGTAATAAAAAAAATAACAAAATCTATGTAATGTGATATAATATCGATAAGTCCAAACTAATCAAGAATAAACCGATTTTGATAAAATCATTGGAATGCGTATACGCTATGTGGTTATTTATTTGATATGAAATTTTATACAACAAATCGGGACTTAGCTCGTTTTAATATTTTTAGTGTTTATTGAAATTCATCTTTAATAACTTGTCTGATTTAAAATGCCTACAAAATTTGCTGTAAATTTTAAAAAATTAATAGAATATTAAAACTGATAGGACAAAGATTTTTTTTGGAACGAACATTTCAGTTAAAATTCAATTTAGAAACAAAAACAGAAAAACAGAAAAAAAACACTTTTTTAAAAAGCAACAATTGAACTATTTTTTTTTTTTGTATGGTATTCGACACGTCAATAACAAAATCCCAAAATCTCATCATTATAATCATAAACTAATTCTAAACTAAACAAAAACCAACCAATACTCCAATTTTGATAAAATAGTACGTATACGCTACGTCTTCCTTCATAACAAGCTTAACAAGATTCAAAAAACAAATGCGATCGTAAGAAAAAAATACCCTTTGACTATTAAAAACCATAAGAAGAAAAACCATATATTATAAAACCCTTTCCTATATTCCCTTAGTTACCTATTTAAATTCAAATTTAAAGGGATAATTTATAATTGGATTATGTGAAATGCATTCCTATCCTTATTATGATAATAGGATATTTCAATAATTTATGCATTTCTTCTAATTATAAATTTAAAGAGGAATTCGGAATTACAATCTCCCTCCTCTTGTAAAAACACCCAAGGCCATATTCTAAAACAAGAACAAAATACGTCACAAAAAAAAACTTTAAAAACATGTTCTACTTCCACCATTCGAGCAGAAGGAAAGAAAGACAGGTGAACGAGGAAATAGTTACTCAAAATCTTAGAGATTTCCTTAAATTTTAAAACGTCAATTAGATTGTCAGAAGATATGGAGTACAGCAACATGAAAATTGGCGTTCATCCATGATTTTCTCTCTTCTTTTTTATACTATATATTTTTTTCGTATCCTCTTTTTTCAGTAACTCGGTATCCTTCTGCAAAGCACTTCCCTAACCGAACCCCTCAATATGCGATGCAATTTCTCCCCTTCCATGGAAGGAAGGAGGTGACTTATCCCAATGTAATTTTGTGTATTTTATCAATGTAGTTATGCAAATTGCAGGAGTTTTGTTTTGACATATTTAGATTAATCCTGATGGTTATTGGATAACGACTACGGAGGAAGGAGGGAAAACAGCAAAATAAATTATTGAAAGTCAGAAAAGATGGATGGGCTTTTAAGATGTTGTTTTTTTTTCTTCTGGTTTAAGTGGCTTTCTATTATAAATTGCCTCAACGTCACGACACATGACGGTGGAATGTAGATATAAATTATGACTTATATATGAAATATTAATCAAAATACAATAAACCATGAACATCTTAAATGAGACCGGAAAACCACAGCGAATTCAATATTCAATTAAAAAAAAGAAAAACCACATATTCGAAACCAATTGAATATAAAAATCAAGTGAATGGGTCGAATCAGTGCGGTATTGTGAGTCTTCTCGTCTGGTCTGAGCATAATTGAAATAATCAGAAATTTGCAATAACAATAAAAACCATCAAAAAACATAAAACAACCGAACAACAAGCCATTAATTGCATTAGCATATAAAATTTAAACCAAACAGCTCACGCAATAACAATTCTGCATTTTCTTTTATGTAGGCAGGATTTTCACATAGAGTTGCCGGGTAGTTTGGTTATTTTGTGTCAGAGGTTTTGAGAAGATTGTCGGGTTTTGAAAAGGCTACGAATTTTGAGTTTATTTAAGGAGGAATGTTTCATGGCACATACACATTTTTCTAAAGACAAAGAAGATAGTAATAAATTGTAACGATTGTGAAGCAACTTATGTTGGGAAAACTAAACAAAAACTCTAAAATCAGCACAAAGTTTTAAGGAAGAAATATTACCTATTGACAAAACAGTCTTATCAAAGCATCGATTCCATTTTGAACACACTTTTGAATTTTACTAATCATGGACCTAGAAAGGTGTTAATTTAAAATTAACATAACGGAGATTATCCACGACAATGCAGTGAATGAGAGATCGGACACAAATAAATTGAACAAAATTGACATCTGTTTGTTAAACGACATGAATAAACGAACCACCCTAAACAATCTTACAAACAAACCTTGACTAAACCTCTCCACAACAAACAAAATTATTTCATTTTCTTACTCAATCATCTCTTCTAAGAAAATTTCCCACTTAAAATACATCACATCTCAAGAAATAATAATTGTGTAAAATTATTTCACTTTTAATAGTCGGACAGACGGACAAAGGGTATTTTCTGTAAAGTAGTTCAGATAAACAAAATGTTCTAGGTTTATAAATAACTCAAATATTTCGTAAATGGTCTATAATCGATTGTAACTTGGAAAATCAACCTGCACAGCAAAAATATAAAGAAGATGACAATTATTTAAAATCCGATAAATTTATCTTACCTGAATTTTTAGTGCTCATATTTATTAAGTGTTTAAATACTTCCTCAGTTTTGACTTACTTTGTTAATTTTATTTTAATTTTAAGTTTAACACATTTTTAAACATATTAATTTTGTTTTTTTATGAAATGTTTTATTGAAAGTTATTTTTTTAATGATTATTGAAACTTGGACTCTTCTTGTTTGTTCATGAGAAGCTCTTTTATATTCAAAATATTTACTTTGGCGTTACTTTTCGTTTCTACAAAATTTAAATATTTTTAATATCTTTTGTGATGATTTGATTTCAGTTGTTATTTTTTTGTTTTAAGTAATTTGTTTTATGATAAAATTTTTAATTTTAGTAGATGGATTTTTTTAATATAATTGTGGTTATAATTTTATAA
The DNA here is from genome assembly GCA_001015175.1 of Megaselia abdita. NCBI lineage: Eukaryota > Metazoa > Arthropoda > Insecta > Diptera > Phoridae > Megaselia > Megaselia abdita. The sequence continues at coordinate 4,001 of JXPG01056909.1, read as the reverse complement.
TAAGAAAGCGGTCTTAACAGTTTTAGATCCATTTTGTTTAAATGTTTATTTTAATTCAACACAAAGTTTTATTCATTTTAAAATGTAAGAGTATTTTATTTTGGATTTTCGTGATAATAAAAATTTTGTAAAGAATTTCCTTCTTAATTATTGAGGGTATTTGTTGTTGGAACTTCGCGTCTATAAATATATTTTTTTTGTATTTCTTTTTATTATGATTTTTTTTTAAGTATTGAAAGTATTGGTTGCTTTTATTAAATTGCTAGAATTTCACTAAAATTAAACTCGTCTAACTAAGACCAATATAAAAATCTAAAATATTCAATGACCTTTACCCATATTCCCCGTGCAACGATACCCATCCATATTATTTATAAATTTGATCTTTATGAAATCGTTTATGGAATCTTGGATCCCTTTCATCTACCAGAAATCGATTCTACATATATTTTCTGACTTTTCTCAAGATTTTAACCTTAGCATTTTTGAAATAATTGTTTTTTTTTTTTCCAAATTATAAAAAAAACTAAATTTCTAAATTGTTAGTTATCATAATCATATGTTTAAAATAAAATATTTAATTCCAAAAATTTATAAATATGGATAATGGTTTTTTTTTATATATAAAATAAAACTAAATTTCTAAATTATTAGTTATTATAATAAAATGTTTAAAAATATAAGCTTTAAATATTAAAACAAAAAATGGAAATATTAGTTTGAAAATTTTAAATAAAATATTTAATTCCAAAAATAAATATTAATTGTGGTTTTGTTTTGTTTATTTTTTTTATATTTTAATTTTAAATTTTAAATTTTAATTTTTTAATGTTTTTTTTTTTTAATTAAAATTAACTTTCTTTAAGGTTGAATTGAATTGCAAAATTAAGAAAAACAGAAAAAAATAATATGAATATTTGAAACTAAAATTTTTAAAGTTTTAAAATGTTCAGAAATATGAAAAAAAATCTTAAATATCGTTTTAATTATTTTGTCGAAATTTTTTTTTATAATATCAAAATATGATTCTAAATACAAAGATTTGTATGTTAGTTCATAAACTCATCAACATTTGTTTAACATTTTTTTCTTACGTGAGAGTAATAATTCTTAAAATTTAAAACAGTTTCCCTTATTAAAATAAAAATGTGAATGTTAGAATAGATAAAAAAACTATAGCTTTAAAATGTAAAAGAAAGTGAAATTGTTTTAAAAGTTTAATTTTACAATTGTATTTTTTTTTTAATTTACAAAGTTTTTTTAAAGCATTTACATTAGTTTATAGACAAATATAATTTTCGCTTTAAAAGATTTATTTTAAAATGTATGATATTATTTTTAAATAGAATAATTTATAGTTAAGAATTGTTGGAATTTAATGAAATATTTTTCTCATTTCTATCAAACAAAAAGACAAACCGAAAAATTATTTTTAATACTTTAGATTTGCTTGGAAAAAAATAATTTTAAAATTAAAATTTTAGGTTTTATGAAAATATTTTCAAAAATTAGAATACAATTTTTTTGAATTTTTTTTTCTTAATATTTATAAAGTTGTAAAATAAACATTGCCTTAAAGTCTGTGCTGTTTTAAAAAAATAAAAGACACATTTTAAATGTTCGCTAAATTTTCGCATTTTTTTAAATTAAAAAAACAATTTTAGAAATTAATATTGACAAAATATTTTAAAATAAAAGTTATAGAAGTTAATATTCAAGGGTCTTAGAAAACTGATACTAAAATATTTTTTCGTTTAAATCTGAACTCTCTTAGTGTAAGATCGGATACTAATGAGTTGTGAAGTTAAAGTATAATTTGATATAAAACTCTTATGAAACACCTAAATTCCTAATTCCTAGAAAGACTGCATTTTTTGAAATTTTACAAGTTTATAAGTTTCATTTTAAGATTACATTAAAAAAAATCTTTAGAGAATTTCAAGAATTTAGTTTAAAACAGATTTTGGTTTTTAATTTTTTTTTCCTAGAACTTTAATATATTAATACAATTGAAAATTCTAATGCTGATTTGATAGAACTTGAACATTTTTCAAACTTTCTAAATTTAAAAAATCTATAACACTTTTGAACTGATAATAATAATTTGAAATAAGATTAAAGAAAACAAATTATTTACATTTTAAATCTTAACATGTTTTTATTGTATAATTTATTCATTTATTTTATGAGTTTTTCGTGTACATTCTAAGTAGTCGGATGTCTAAAAAGCCAGTACTTATTCCTTGCAATCTGACAGTCTTAGGTTCGAGTCTAAAAATACAGTTTTAATTTTTACACTTAAAAAATGTAAATGGTTTACATTTAAAAAAAAATCAAAAAATAGAAATAAAGTGTAATATTCTTTGCTATTTAAAGAGATGTATTATATTCTCGATATTACTTCATACGATTGCACCGGCTTTTTAAGAAGTTTGCGATGTTGTAAATCACAATAATTGCTAATTTGATGATAGTGTTGAGCCCCAATAAACCCTACCATAAAAAGCACTTCACAACATCCTGGCAACCATGAAATTTCAATAGCACACACAACACATCCTAGAGGCGAAACAACACGATGATATTAATTTAATTAAACTTGCGATTTAAATGAATGTCCGAGATTTCCATGGAAAGACTCGCACATGGGACATACAATCGTCCATAGAACGTTATTGAGAACTATTCGTGTAGAACGCTCATAATAGCAAGCAAGTCAACCAGCATTTGCTTCTCCAGGTCCTGAAACCAGGCCGAAAGGAATTTAGTTGTTGTTTTTATATAGAAAATATCATTGATGGTTAACTCTATTATATGTGTGAACTCAACCGTCTCCAGGATAGTAAACCATTCCCGCCCCATAAATTTAAAGCTCCCGTCTTAAATAGAATATAGATTGAAAAATATGTTAATTACTAAAAAACTGTAGTCCTCCAAAGGAGCACAAAATGATACCAAGCCCCATATGCAATTCATATCATCATAACCATCAATCTCACATTTAAATTCCTCAAATTGCTTCCTTCCACTTCCTGCTTCTTACGATTCACACCACACTACTATACTAACAAAAACACCACGTTATGCTTTCACTTCCTATATAATAATATTCGTGTCCCCCACATCAAATATGCCATATTGCTCACCATACTCAACTCATTCATCACGATAAGTAAGTAATACATGTGTCTTCTCTCTTCACAGCATCCTGCCACTATGTAAAGGGTAATTGGAGCGAATGTGATGCAACTACAAATATTCGTTCAAGGATTTTGACATTAAAAGATGGCGACAATAAGGAATGTGTTCCAACTAGAACTATCCAAAAGAAATGCAAAAAAGGTAAGTTTTCCCCCTTTTCCTTTTTTTTATACTAAAAATATTTTATTTCTTTCTTCTTCTACTTTTTTTATTTTTCTACTAAATTAAATAGCAGTTTTATTGCACATTTTCCATTTCCCAAGGACTTAATAATTTTATCCTTAGAGATGGAGAAAGGTGCGAAATTGTTTTTTGAATAGGGTGGTTCACTTTTTTTACTTGAGTGTTTTTTTTTTTTTTTTGCTTAACTTTTACTTGGGAAATTTGTTTGCTCTGAAAAATTTCACTTTAAAAAATATTGATTATTCGAACTAGCAAGTTTTTTTGCAAGTTTTTGAATTTAAACATCAAACAAAAAATATTTATTTCGTTTTTAGTGTAGAAATCCTGCTTTATCTGACGCCACAATGTTAATTGTGTAACTTCTACAGTCACGTTAAAATGTATATTCTAGAGCACAATCCCTGAAATGAGTCTGATTCTAAGAAGCCACCGTATACACGAAACCATGTGTTTCTGACGATCAAACCAATTTTCTATGAATATTCCCATACTATTTCCCAATTGGTCTTCCTTTATCCAAGTCAGCGTCTATGTATATGCGAAGTTTCTGGGCTGAATCCTAGCGTTACAAAATTTAGAGATTTTTTTGTTTCATTTTAATTGTTCTCTTTTCAACA
>JXPG01056861.1:0-33559 GCA_001015175.1 Megaselia abdita | reverse complement strand
AAAAAAAAAAAAAAAAAAACAACAAATCAAACTTAGACCAAAATATCTTTTAAAAAATCAAACAAAACTTTCTAGAAATATTTTAATACAGATTATATTGTTGATATTTGTTCTTATTTTTGTTTCCAAATATTTAAAGGCAAATGTTTATTAAGAATATTAAAATAGTAAAAAATATCTTTTCAAAAATAAAACAAATTCAAATATTTGGAAAAATAAATTTCAAAAATTATGGGAGCTTTTATATATTTTCCTTCCTGTATTTGAAGTTCAAAAATACATTTAATTATTTGAAACCTTTTGGGAATTATGTATGATTACAAGGCAACGGCGCATATATGAACACTAAAAACGTTCATCAAACAAAACCCCACAAATATTTTTCTCTGCGTCTTTTTGTTACATTTTATTTTTACAGAGTTTGTATAAAACAAAAACTCATGAATTAAGCTCTTATTGAAATAAGCTCAATTACAAAATTGTCAAAAGCTCCCTGTATTATCAAAAGATTTTTTAAGATTCCGATTTCAAGAGTTTTGATATTGATTTTTGCAGGGTCCACAGCTTTTGGAAATTCTCTGACTTATTCTTGAGAATTTTTGTTGACTTTTCGTTTTATTTTGTAAGATTTGTTTAAGTTTTGATGGTTTAAGAATCAATTATTTTTTAAATAATACTTCTTTTTTTATATGTAAATTTTTAATATTAAAAAACAAAAAAATACTGTTGTAAATTTATATCAATTCCATAAATTAAAACAAAAATATATCTTCCTAATGTAAATCCAAAAAACCCCATAATAAAAAGAAGTTATATAAAACTCACCATTGGATCAGTCTCTTTAGAGGTGGGGCTTTATTTGTAGCCAATCGCTTGCCAGTCTGTTTATGAACTACAGGAACAATGTCGTCCTGAGTCAATTGTTGCAGTTGTGGTGGCGCTTGCTGTTGTTGTTGCTGCTGCTGCTGTTGGTGTTGTTGCTGCTGCTGTTGTTGTTGCTGTTGCAATTGTTGTTGGTGCTGTTGTTGCAACGACGAAGAACTCGACGACTTCTGACCGGAAGACGAAGAGCCTGAGTTACCTCTAGATTGCCTTCGGGACTCCATATATTCAGCCTCAGCCATCCATTCGCTCATCTTTTGTTGCTGAGCTTGCTGTTGCTTCTGCTGTTGAGATTGTGGAACATATTTGGTCCTGAAAATAGAAAGAATTTTATGTTAAATCTTCTCCACTCAAGAGAATGAATGAAAAACTTACGCAGTAATGTTCATGACATGTTTCATATCGTTGAGCATTTGCTCGTAGACCTTCTTTTGTTGAGGGGGCAAGCTGTTGATGAATTTCTGTGGATCAGCTAGGACTGATTGAGCAGCCAACAAGCTAGCTTGATCTTTAATCGATCCCAATCCTAAGTTACCCAATGCTGTCATGTTCTGAAGAGCAGCCAGTCCTGACGATGACGACGAGGAAGAGCTCGAACCTTTCGAGGATGATTCTGAGGGGGAAAACATAAGATTAATAGGAGGTTCAACGCAAGTCACCAATCAAACTTACTTCCTGGTACGCTAGTAACAGTGATGGTGAAAGGTTTTTGATTACTTTGATTAGATGACTGTGAAGTCGCCAGGTTAGCTGGAGTCACGGACACACTTGGTGTGATTTGTGGTTTCTTGGTTGATGAAATCAATGGATCTGGGAATGTTTTCTGTTCCTTTGCAGCGGAAAGACCAAGAACTATTTCATCCAACTTCTTACGTTTCTTCTCCTTCCCAATTGGAGGCTCCTCGATTGTCTGTGGGAAGTTTTTCTTCTTGTTAGGTTTTTGTTTGATTTGTTTTATGAAATTTATTAATAAATTGAGAATCAGTTTTTCTTATGTAAAAAACTTAAAATGGAAGGTTTTAGAAATTAACTAAGCGATAGCTTATTTTATACCATTGTTAATGGTTCTTTGTAGTATTCTGTTAGACTTTTAAAACAGGGTTGGTACAAGAAATGCAGAGTGTAAAAAAGCCTTTTTAAATTCTTTTAAACGCTATTTTTTCAAAATAATCCCTACAAATTTAGTAATTAAATAAAAATATCTAAAAATCCCAATTTTCGACTTTAAAAAAAACGTGTTTTAAATTAGAAAATTCTAAAAGAAACATTTTATATTAAGATTTTGAGTACTTTTTAATTTGTAATGTACAGCTTTGGTAAAAAAAGATGAGTATTATATATGTTAAGAACAATTTTACTCTTGATGAATTCGAAAATATTGTTACATCCTTAATATTGATCTACTAAAAATAATGCGGACTGATCTAATATTTCATGTATCCTTGAATACATTTATTAAAATATTGTGTAATTTTTTGAGCTTCTACTTCGAGAGCTAATTTTGAACGGTCTTGACCAATGAAACAAATAATCTCTTCGAGGAATTAGGGAATAGGGAATTAAACGGGTAGCGATTTCACGTTCTCAGATATGACTTATAATTTTAATATTAATTTTAGCATTCTTTTTTAAAAAATATTTTAAAATGTTTGATTTTAAACTATTTCAAAGCTCTTTGTTTATATAAATAATCATAATTTCAAAACTTGTTATAAAATTCTTATCTGGGAATTTTTTTAAAGTGTTATTTTCAAAATTCCACATTTTTTCTACAGAATTGTAATTTAAACACGGCTTAATATTATTTAAAAAATGTATTATTGTTTTTGTTTTATATTTTTCATTATTTTTTAAATTTAATCAGTTTTTTTTCGATGTTTCTTCAGTGTTATTTTGAATTAATTTTTGTATATTTTCAGACTCTAATTTTTCTGTTAGTTTTTTTCTTATTTATGTAAGAAATTATAATAATATTTTGATTGCTTTTTTGTGTTTCTTTTTTTGATCCGATGTAATTATGAACAGAAAAGAAATATTAATTATTGTGTTTCAGATATGTATCAAGAACAAAAACCTTCGAGAAATTTTAATAAAAGTGTTATAAAAATGATTTGTCTTACTCGTTAATTTGTTATTATATAAAAACATTATTTAAAAAAATATATATATTAAAAACCATGTAAAATTATTTTTTGAACGATTACTGAGAGTTAAAAAGGTTTATTATTCTTAGTCTGATTTTTCACGATATAAATATATTGGAATTCAAGATTATTTAGGATAAAAACTAGTTTTTTATGTTTTATTTGCGCTAGAGAAAACAAACTTAAAATAAAATGTTTGTAATGTATTTTTTTCTAAAAGAAAATAATATTCAAATTAAATTTCATCATTAAAAAAAATGTATGAATTTTTCAAAGAAAAAGTATTCAAATGCCTTACAAAATGTTAAATACAAAGTATAAAGAATGTTTTAGATTTCGTTAATATTTAAAAAACCAAATTTGTCGCTTTTAATTTAATTCATATTTCATTTTAAATGAAGACTATATGTTATATATATTTTCAAAACTTTTTTTTTTTTTTAATATTTAATATTGTGAAAGAAACATTTTTCTATAATATGAAATTTCAAACAATCTTGAATTTTGTGTATATTTAAATTCATAATTTTCATGAAATTCGGTTTAATTTGCTTAGGTTTTGAAAACCTTAAATTTCACTTTCGCTTAAAACTTAATTGCACTTCTCAACTTAAAGAACTTTTAGTTTATGCTTGGATATAATGAAAAACTAATTGAAAATTCAAAAAAAAAAAAATTGATAGAAAATAGTTTTTGTCTTAGTTATTGTTTGATTTTTTGAATTACAGTAAAAGTCTTGGACAACTTTTTACAAAAGATCTTTAAAATGTTTCCTTCATGAAATACATTTTAAGAATCCTTTAAAAATCCTCACAAAAACGTAATATATATATATGTATGTTAAGAGACCTTAACCCTAAGGGCTAAGTCCTCTTGATAGATAGACCTCACCATTATTCTCTTTATTCGACAATGATAAAACAATACATCAAAAGACTTCATTTCAAGAAGAACTTGAAATAAATCTTAAATGTTTAGCTTTCTTTTCATTTTTTTTGTAAGTACTTCAATTCAATTGTGTTCTACGACTTTTTATAAGCTAAGCTGGAACCCACATCCTATCAGATACTAAACCGAAGGCTCTTCCGTAAAATAATCTTAGAATTAATGGAAAATCTGCTACAAAATTTAGCAAATATGTTTACCGCTCGTAATATCCTAAACTAATTTTAATCGACCATCCAATTTTTGTAGATTTTTACTTAACGAAAAATGTCCATAAAACTTTTGTCTGAATTTATACTTAAGCGCTTATTATATTAAAATAAACTTACGCAATTATTCTTCTTCATTAACTTAGTCAACGTGTCATCGAGCTTAGATTTACTTCCATACATCGACGAAGACTTCTTTGATCCCATTGAGAAGTCTTGAACTTCGCTCAAGTCAATGGCGGACTTCATCATCTCATTAAGTGAAACCTTTGGCAAGCTGGAAAAAAGACTTCGGATGAGATTGAAGTAGGATCTATGCTTTTGTAAGTGTAACATACCTTGCGGACAAGTCCATTGGAGCTCCCATGATATTTGGGGTTGCGCCGGGTTTTCCATACTGCTGTCTGTGTTGGTGAGCAGGTGGTGGTTGACGAGAAGGTGTACTTCTCCTTGAAGAGTCACTTCCATCGTCCTCCCATTTACCAGACACTAAAGTTACAAAATATTAGAAATTGAAACATATTAGTGTAAAAAGAAACCTACTTGATCCTTGGGAACTATTTAGCAAAGCATGAAGCTTGGCTCGATCAGTTTCCACATCGATAGCGATGTGTCTCTTCCTTTTCTTCGAAGAGCTAGAAAGACCCGCCATGGGATTACCAACTCCGGATAGTCCTGCAGCAGCTGCAGCCGCCATAGCACTTATTGGAGAGCTTGCAAGCTGAGCTTGTAAATGCTTTGGCATTCCTTGGTCTGTTGTGATTGTGATCACATCTGGTGTTTCGGATCTACGATCAGGAAGATTCCACTGAATGACGAGTTCATGAAGTGGAGTGTCAAAGTCAGCAGCGTGACTTCCTGAAGAGTATGCGGTGTACTTGAGACCTACAGGCCATTGACCAACTTCAACGCAGTGAACAATGTGGGCGATTCTTCTTTCAAGAGCGTAGTTTTTGAACCAGCGTGACAAGGACATTTCCAGTTTTGGTTTGTCTTTTGGATCAACGCCTTTTGGTTTGATTGAAGATGGTTGGATTACTTCGAGATCGGGGAAACGAGCTTTCAACTCGGCAGCTTGTTTTTTACATTCTTCTTCCACGGCCTTTTCCTTCTCTTTCATGACTTCGTCATCATCAGGATCGCCTCCGGTTTTCTCAAGTTCTAACAATTCTTCCTCTTCTTTCACAGGAGTTGAGGACTCAGTTTTTACCGACTCCTTTTCTGGAGTTTCTGGTTCTGATTTAGGCAAAGCAACCGATTCCTCTTCTTCGTCTTTCTTGACTTCTGGTTCATCTTTTTCCTCTTCAATTGATTCCTCTTTCTTTTCTTCTAAAGATTTTTCTTCTTCCACCTCTTCGGGTTTATCTTCTTCCTCTTTAGACTTTTCCTCTTCATCTTCGACAATTTCTTTCTCTTTTTCCGATTCGTCTTCAGTGGATTTATCAAGATCCATTTGTTCAGGTTCCTCTACCTTAGGCTCCTCCTTCTCCTCTTCTTCCTTCTCTGAAACCTCTTCTGTGGATTCTCTTACCTCCTCTTTAACAACGGCAGGCTTTTCCTCAACATCTTCCTTTGAAACTTCAGCCTCTTCGGTTTCTTCTGCTTTAGGAGCGGCCTCTTCTTTAACTTCTGTCGCTTCAACTTTGACTTCTTTTTCCTCCGCTTTGTCGTCCTTGACAAGGATCACATCGTCTTCTTCCTCCTTGATCTTCGACTCTAATTTTATGTTCCTCTGAATTTGAGCCTCTAATTCACGGATAAACTTCTTCTCAGACTCGAAGAAGCTGTAGTTCATGTCATTGAAAATAAACGTTTCCGATCTGTAAATACCGTGTTTGAGAACAGCGGCCAACAGCTCTTTGTCATGTCTTCCAGCCTCCCACCAATGAGGTGTGTCTAAATTGTTTTGGCACAGTCTTAGTCGGTCGTCGAGAAGAGGACTCTTGGCGATTTCCCTAAGCTTAGAGAGCATTTCCAGTCGTTCCAAGACCAATTTTGCGTGATCTTCACTGATGTCCTCGATTATACCTTCCATTCCTTTTTCTCCTTCGAGAAGCTTAATGCCAGCTTGTCTCTTACACATGGATATGAAGACCTTGTAATAATCACTCAGAGTGTCATCGCTCTTCCTCTCAAGTCGAGCTAGTTGTTTAAACTTGAACCAGTCTGGAGCCATTAAGTTCTGTTGAATGTCCATGCCATAGCCGGTGAGGACTCTCAAAAACTCGAATTCTTCCCGTTTGTTCCACTTTTTCGGAATACTTTCCAAACGCTGGCGTTCTCTTTCTTTGGCGACCTGTTCCTGTTTGCCTTGACGTTCCATTTTCTACATAATTTCATAATTAGTTATTTCAATTTCAGATACAAAAAAAACCATGCAAGCGGAATGAAAGATAAAAAATGAATAGTAACTACAAACTACAACTAAAACCACAAACAATAAAACATAAAATGAGCAAAGGGGATGAAAAGCGATTTGGTAAGTTGGTAGGTAAGGTAAGCCGAGATAAACCTGATCATACTAACCGGGTTGATGTTAAACAACATTGCGATCTTATTGAAATCCACATTGGCCAATTGATTTTGATCGGTGGAGTTCAGCAACTGAAGCAGTTGGGTCAAGTCAGTGGACAGTAAAGCTTGTTGTTGAGCGGCGGTCAGTCCAGCTGGTCCACCTAGATTTATGGTTGTTGCACTACTGGATGGCGTTTGGTTGCCGCCACCTTGATTTCCTGATGATGATGAGGTTGTCATCATACTTTGTGTGCCACCAGAACCGCTCGTTCCTTGCATATTGGCCAATGCTGATGAAGTTACTGTTGAGCTTGGTGTCGTCACCAAAGCATGGAGCTGAATATTTTGTTTAAGATTTTTTGTTTTACTTTTGAATGTGTGTTTTTTTTTAAAGGTTTTCTTTCAAGTGTTTTGGTTTTGAGGTTTTTCAGATGAGAAAACTATGAAATAGGGTTTGTTGGGTTTTCGGACTTTTTATAATTCAATGGATTTTTTTTCTTCAGATTTTTCGTCTACAAAATGTTTTATTTTAGTAAATAATTTCCATAACAAAAAGAAACTTTTGAAATTTTCGAAAAAATTGTAAAGGTTTAATTACAAATTGTAATTAATTTCGTGATATTGCTTTTTTAATCAGATTTTTCCTCTACAAAATCTTTTATTTGAGTAAATTAAGACATTTCCATAATAAAAACCAATATTTTAAAATTTTCACATTTTCGTAAAAATTTTAATTATAAAATTTGTTGGTTAAAAAAATTAGTTTCGTGAAATTGATTTTTAAATCAGATTTTTCCTCTACAATATCTTTTATTTGAGTAAATTAAGACATTTCCATAAAAAAAAACAATATTTTAAAATTTTCACATTTTTGCATAAGGTAAAATTTTGTTGTTAAAAAAATAAGTTTCGTGAAATAAAAAAATCTTTGACTTAAAAACTGATTAAGTGGGATTTTAGTGTTTCAGTCCAAATTTAGTTTTCTTCTTTTTTATTACAATTCTTAAAGGGATATAAGAGGAGGAGGAGCTGATTGACAAGGAATTGAAACTCGAAGCCACGAATATTTTTAATTTGGTATTAACTCTAGTAGATGCATTAAAAGACTGAATAAACTATCGAAGATGAGACAAGCCATTTGACTTTTTTGCCATCTGTTCTAGAGAGAGTCTGTTCCAATTCAAACTAATCCTTTTTGAGCCTTTATGATCAATACAAAAATGAGGAATATGACAGAATTACTAACATGTCATGTTATTTGCAAATTTTTCTTCTTGAGATTGTAATAGAAATGTTGATAAGTTTAAAGCTACATAAGCAATATTCATACCGATTTTTTAAATGACTTTTACAATGAAACTTGTACTAATCCAGAGGCAATTATTTTTGAATTATATAATATAGTAAAGTTAATAGTTTGTTCTGTATCCTTAAAATTATTATATTTATAAAATTTAGCAGAATTGAAGACATTGCTATCTATGTATCAGATTTTTCATTCGTAGTGTTTCCAATCTCAAGAAGATATCGAGTAGTCAAAACAAAACCCCTCAAAACCATCAAACCAAAACAACTTAATATGAATAAGAAAAAAAAAATCTGTTTTTTTCATGTCAGAAGAGAGATGCAATAAAAAATCATCAATCAATCGTCCCCAAGGAAATAAATGCACTAACAAAAAAAAAACTCAATAAAACTACATCGAATCCAAATTCAATACAACTTTTGAACTACCCAATTTTGACAAAAAAAAATAATTACTAAATCAAAACATACATCTTTTTCTCTCTCTAAAGACAGACTCTATAAGTATTTACAGAGAAACAGTGGAAGAACTTTACTGGGATTTTATAATTACTTTGAAACTAAACACTCACCTTAGCTTTCTGCTGTTGTTTAAGCTCCTCTTTTTTGTAGTTCCTTTGATAAGCTGTGATTACGCGTCGCAGTCTTGTGTTAAGATCTTGCATTGATGGCCATATTGTGTCATCGCCGGGTATGTGAGTTGGAGGGTAACTACCGGTTCCACTCTCTTCTTCATCGAGGCCTGTGGGTTTTTATTTTTGTTTTAGTATTTTTGTATATTTTTTTTAATTAATTTTAATTAATTGGGTTATTTTAGTGTTGATTGTGTTTTTTTTTAAACTTATTGTTAAGACTTTTACAATATATTTAAACATATTTTAAACATTCAACATGAACAAAATTTATAAGCGATTTCGAAATTGCATTTAGAGTTATTTGGGACACGTAATTTTTGTATACTTTTCTTCGAATTTAAATAATTATTTTCAAATAATTTCAATTTATTCATTAACTTTTAGAACTTTTTTAATTATTATTTAAAAATTAATCTTAGGAATTCAATATTTTTTATTATTTCGTTTTTATTTTAAGAAATTAAAAAATTAAGTAACTTTAACAATTATTAAATTTAAAAATGCTATTAAAATATTACATTCATATTTTATTATAAATTAAAATCATTATTCTCAAAAAAATTTCTCGATTTAAACTTAATAAGCTACACAAAGTTCAAAACTAAATTCAAATTTTAGTTTATTGCCATTAACATTTAAAACAAAACAAAAAAATACTTTAATATATTATTTTTTTTCAATTCGAGTTTTTTTTTTAATTTTTGTTGTTTTTAATATTGTTTTAAGAAAATATTAAGATTAATTTTACATACGTTTTTATTTTGTTTGATATTTTACAGACTGTTCTAAATTCATGTTTTTTAAAAGCTTCAATATTTCAATTTAGTTAATATTAAGAGTTCAATATTTTTTATTATTTCCAAAACATTTTGTTTTAAACTTAAACAATTTGTAAAAAAAGTGAACTTTTCGAACTTATTAATTTCGTTTAAGAGTTTAATTTATTTATTTTTTTTAATTTTCAATTTATACAAAGGTTTTACATAAAGTTTAAGATCTAAAAAGACCTCAGATTTTTTANTTCAATATTTCAATTTAGTTAATATTAAGAGTTCAATATTTTTTATTATTTCCAAAACATTTTGTTTTAAACTTAAACAATTTGTAAAAAAAGTGAACTTTTCGAACTTATTAATTTCGTTTAAGAGTTTAATTTATTTATTTTTTTTAATTTTCAATTTATACAAAGGTTTTACATAAAGTTTAAGATCTAAAAAGACCTCGAAACAGATTTTTTTAAAATCTTATGTAAGGAAACATATCAAGGAAAGTATTTTACTTTGTGTTATTTTTTATTTTAAAGGGACTTTTTTAATACATCAACAAATTCCATGGTTCTTACAAAAGTAGAAAGTAAAAAATTATCAACAAAATTTTAAAGAGCCCTCATAGTGAAACCTTTAAAATAAGACATGTTTTAAAAACTTTTTTTGTTGCAAATTTTAAATTTTTTCTCATTTTTAAACACCGAATTGGAATTTATTTCTAAATATTTTTTTTTTATGGTTTAAATGTTTTTTTTATGGTTTCAATATTTTTTTCAACATTTTATAAAATTTTACTTTTAAATTGTTACTTAACTTTAATTTAACTAAAGCATTAAACTTGTATTATTTTTAAAATATTGATTTGTTTTAAATTTTACAATTCTGAAAATTGTATATCTTGTTTTGAAAATTTTACAAGAATTCATTTGATTACACTCCAACATTTTTTAAGAAATAAAATATCTTGATTTGGTAAGTATTTTATTTTCATTTTTGTGTTACTTTTAAAAATAGATTTGTTTTTATCTTGAGTCTCTCAAATTTTCTATATAAACATAAAAAATACATCAAAATTTAAACTATTTTCAAATTTTAATTATTATTTACCACGAAATGTAAGCATTCAAAAGCATTAAGAAATTAATTTAAACGTTTGTTAAAAATATGTTGTTTATTAACAAAATATCTTTAAAACGTCATATTGTGAAATATTGTTAATGTATTTATAAGTATCCATAAACACTTTAGTTTTTCCTTGACAAAAACAAATAAAACAAAACATTCAAGCTATCGAAATTAATAAAAATTATTTAGTAAGATTTACTTCAGTTTTATGACTTAATAATCGAAATTCCCTGAATTTTTCCTGAGTTCGTCTTATTAAAAAGGACTCTTTTTTTTCTTTTTCTTTTTTACAAAGTTCTATATTCAAATTTAATTTAAATATATAATTATTTTTTTTTAATTCGAGTTAAATTTTGTTGTTTCTAAAATTGTTTTAAGAAAATATTAAGATTCATTTTTCCTACGTTTCTATTTTCTTTGATATTTTACAGAGCGTTTAAAATTAATGTTTTTTAAAAGCTTCATTCAAGTCTTTCTGTTAGCATTAAAAATTGCTAAAACAAATAATTAACAATTTCTTTTAAAATTTTGTTGTTTAAATTCCAACAATTTCATTTTTTTAAATTTTCATTACTTTGTTTCAAATAACATTTTTAAATCTTTTTATTTGCATTTTTAATAATGCTCTCTATTATTTTAAATTTATTGTCATTTTAAATATTTCATTTTGTATATTTTTAATTATTTCGGAAAGTTTAAATTTTTATAGTTTAACTTTCTTTAAATTATAGTTAGTTTCTCGATTTTACATAACTATTAGCTTAGCTTGAAATCAAAACTTCAAATTGTTATAACTTTAAGAATGCTAAATTTTTGTTTTAAATTATTTTAAAATAATCTTTTCTTAAATAATAATTTTTTTATATTATTCAATAAAATACTTGAATTCAAATAATTCGCAAATAATTAGTTTTTAGCATCAATTCTTTTATGAATCTTTCGCGAACGTCTCAAATATTTGAATAAAATACTTTCTGCTCTATCAAACCTACTGAGACTGTACAACAAGTTTAAATGGGAAAAGCCAGGACATGTTTTTGTTCAAATGAAGGAGGAAAAGAACACGTAATTTCAAACTTGTTAAATACTTTAAGAATTTAATTATGATTTTCAGCATTTTTGTTTAAAATTTACTTTGAAAAAGTAAAAACAAAATGCCATTTAGGTAACAAAATATCCTAAGCTGAGCACTAACTCATAATAAAAATTAGACAAGTCTTAAAAATTTTTAAATTAGGAATTGCAAAATATTCTTTAAAACAAAATCTGAATAACATCAAACATGATTTTTTTAGTATACTTAAAAAATTCTACATTTTTAAAGTTAATTAATTGTTTTTTAAATTTGTATCTAATTTTCCGATTAATAAAATTAAATAACTTTTAGATTTACAATTGCAAAAACAAAATTTTGTTTAAAATTACATTTAGAAACTTAAAAAAAAAAGACATTAATTCAATATAATTGTTGCTCTAGATTTATTCCAAATTGTAATTAAGAAACTTAATTAAAGTTTTTTATTTCCAATTTGTTAGTATTTATTTATTATTTTTTCAATTCTGAACATTGTACATTCGTTTTAAAAATATTTAAATTGTAATATTTGTTTTAGATTTAGACAATAAAAATTATATGAAATTTATTTCCTATTTGTTTTAGATAGACCATCAAAATTATATAAAATTCGGAACTGCATCCAAAATTTTATTATATTGTTATTTAAAAGTATATATATACAAAAGTATAATTTAACTCAGTTCCAAAGTAAAAACTAAGAACTATTAAGCTTTAGGAAATTTATGTTTCTGTAAATTTTTGTTTGTAAAATGTTAGAAAAATAATTTATTAAAAATATCTTTAAAACGTCATATTGCGAAATATTTTTAATGAGCTTGGAGTTAAAATTTTTAAATTTTGTTGTTTCTAAAATTGTTTTAAGAAAATATTAAGATAAATTTTCGCACGTTTTTATTTTCTTTGATATTTTACAGAACGTTTAAAATTTATGTTTTTTAAAAAGCCTCGTTCAAGTCTCTGTTAGCATTAAAAATTGCTAAATTTTTGTTTATTAAACAAATTTGTATTTATTAAACAAAAAGATATTTTTTAGCCCTATTATAAAAACACATTTTTTATGTAAAAATTCATAAAAAACGAGACACAGATCGTTCTTATGCCTTTTAATATTTATACCATGGGATTCTACTTGAAAAGAATAGTTTTACCTTGTTTTATGAGCTTGAAGCCAAAAAATACTAAAGACAAGAAGATTTTAACAAAAAAATTCAAAGATACCTGAAAACTAAATTTTTCAAATGTTGTATATAGCCTTTTAAAATCTTCAAAAACAAAACAAAACATCAACGTATTTTCTAACCCAATTAAAATAAAAAAAGGAAATAAGAAAAACTCACCAGAAGAATTGGGTCTTTCATTGTCTCCAGAATCTTTAGTTTCTGAAGTGGCCTTTGAGTCCGAGTCCTTAGTGACCGCCTCCTCATCATTGTCATCTGCATCCTCGTGTTTAGATGCTGTCTCATCGTCGACACTACAAAACCACACAGAAAACAAAACTTAACAAAAAACAATATCCAAAAACCGATTCTCTAAAAACTTAAATGGTTATTTGCAGGATTATATTCAAAAAACAATGATTTATTGCGACATAAATGATTGTGTTGGAATTAAGTAAAAAAAAAAGTTAACATGCTCCACTTTTTAAAAAATCTAGATTAGAACTTTTCTTTTGATCAAAAAAATTCAAATAAGGAAAAAAACTACTAACAACAAACTGCGCTTGATTGAATTATTTTTTCAAAATTATTAAAAATTTTCGAATTCTAAATTTTTTTCTCAAAAAATTTCTTATTTACTGTGTGTATTTTTTTTTTTTCAATTGATTGATTGTTTACGGGACTTACTTAGTGTTCGATAATGGTACTTCGTCTCCAACTCCAATGTGCGTATGAAAACATAGAGTCGTGTCTGCTCGAATTTGTCTATACATTTCGCATCCATGTTTATACGTTCCAACTAGCAGACTCTTATCGCAGCATACTGGATTCCACCAGGCGCTCGGTACTTGATCAGGTGTTGGTGGTGGGCGAATAGGGAGCTCGCTACATTATACAATGATTTTTGTTTGTTTTCATTTTTGTATTCATTTTTTTCGGTTTTTTTTTAATTTTTAATTTAGAAGAATTTTGAAAAATTAAAATTTTTTTGTTAGTTTTATTTACAGATTTTTTCTTTTTTTAATTAGTACTTTAATTTCTTTGAAGAGTGGTTTCTTTTGAGTGGGGTTTTTTATATTTGTGGTTTTTCTTTTCTTTCTTTTTTTAAAGTTCCTATTGTTTTATTTTTAGGGAGGGTAAAGACTTATTACGAGTCTTTCTATTATTTAAGATAAAATATCTGAGTTTAAATCTTGTTAGAGATAACAATTATAGGGGACTTTTTCTAGTGCAGAAGACTGAATGAACTTAAGTATCTTCAGTCCCGCTTTCAACTCTTATGATTTTGGTATTTTTTAAAATTAATATTGTTNAAGACTCCGGTGGCTGGACTGCCTAGAAGAGAAGTTAACATCAAAGGGAGTCAGTAACTGGAGGGCAACAGCTGTAGACCGACCGAACTGGAGGAAGACGATTGGTAGATTTTGAATCGACAGAGGGAGCGGTTCGTTAAATCATCATATGTATGTATGTATTGTTTTATTTTTAGGGATCTACTATCTATGATTCAAGGTAATACAAAATCTGAGTTTAAATCTCGTTAGAGATAATAATTGTAGGGGACTGGAAGATTTTTGTAGTGCAGATGACTGAAGGAACTCAATCTATAGGTGAAACTAGAGAACCTTAGGTTTTAACTCTGAGTTCGAACCTCAATGTACATGTTCGAAAGAAGCTTTCTTTTGTGGAAGTCCTAAGACATGGCGGTCTACTCAAGTAAATTTAACTGATTCCTCAAAAATTGAGCGAGACTTTTCCTAGTTCAGATTTGTTTCGTTTTGTCCTTAAATTTTATAGAAAATTTGAAATGCTTAAAATTTTCAAGCTGTTATAGATCGCTTTGATTGGCTTGGCTTTGCTTCGATGAGGAACAAAAAGTACCTCTAAAGCACTCTTCAGACTAATGTTTTAGTTTTTGGTAAGATTTGCCTTTGAATTAATTTTAATGCCTTAAACTTGCCTTTCTTATAAAGAAAAATAAATAAATGAACTCACAACTTTCTAATCTCTTTGATTTAAGTTCGAATATCGTCAAAGGCAGTTCTTTTTTATATAGAAAGGGCCAAGGGTTGAATAACAAAAATCGTCAATTGAGATTCAGTTGTCATATAGCTTTTCTTATTTTATAAGAAGCTTTTGTATTCTAGACTTCCAGAGTTTGAATCCCGCTCATTCCAGATATTTTTTCTCCTTTTTGTTAAATTGGATTTGCTGATTTTTAAAGCTACTGAATGGTGATTGAACACAACTCGTATTCTAGAAATAATGTTTCTTATGCCTTCAGTTATTTATTGTTTTAATCAATTTCCACCATAAAACCCCCTCAAGAATCAAAAAAATCTAGTCAAGAAAAGACCCCACCCAAAAGAAACCACCTCTTAGCAACATTCCAGTGACTTTGTATAATTTTCAATACAATATCACCATTTTCATAAATAAAAAGTAAAGTAAAAAAAATAGTTTTTTTTAATTGCCAATGGTGTGTAACTACAGAGAGCGGTGTTGGTTGTAGTGAAATCCCAATTCGCCATATTTATGAAGAACTTTTTCTCTCGTTTTATTTGATTGTATCAATTATTTTATAAAAACTTTCTTCTTGATTTTCGTAATCAGAAAAAATAAATGGTTTTCAAATAAGAAAAATTAACTACAAAAACACAGAAATACTGAACAAAAATTCTCTTTCTTTTTTCCTTCCTTCCATTTAAAAAAAAATGTTTGAAATTTGTTGAAAGTCGTCGGTTTTTGGTGGTGGCGTATTATTTTGTGTGGTGTTAATGTAAGCAACTGATCATGATCATGTTTTTGATTGATTGAATGAGAATGAATGGAGGAATGGTGGTTGTGTGATTGGTTGTTTTGTTATTATGATGTTGGGTGGTTTGGTTGGTAGTTGGTTGGTGATGGTGGTTGAAGATCGGTTTTCTGTTCGTCAAGGGACTGTTATGTGCTCAAAGTTTAAAAACTGTTTGTGTGGTTGGATATTTTGAATTGAAAAATACGGACTGGAGAACAAGGTATGAATACATTTAAACTAAAACATTTCTTAAGGTATCTATAAATATGTCTGAATTACCTCTCTTAGGACACAAGACATGATGTTGAATCTCAGCTCGTTCAAATGGAACATTTATATTGAGCAGACATTTTTCGGTTCGATTTTGATTTATTTGTGTGAGATATTGTACAATCCCAGGTTTGAATCTCTCCAATGTTTGTTGAGTTTTTTTTGTTTATTTTTAGAAAATTATAAGAAATCATATTCAAGTTTTTGTAATTCATTTTAATTTCTGAGCTCAAATCACAGTTAACTTGGCTGATTTTATTCTTTTTACATACATTTTTTGTGATTTAAAAGTTTTCTTGGAGTATAGAAGTTTCTTGAAAAAGAGCAAACGATAGGTTGCTTTGGAGGGAAATTGGAAATGTGGTGAAAGTCTGAGTTCGAATCTCATTAAATTCAAACAAACATTTTATTAAAAATAATGCAATAAAGTCTGGCTGCTGTCAGTTATTTGAAAATAATTATAGAAAATACTATTGATAATCTAGTGATCATATGTCTTATTATTTACGAGCTAGATGGCTTGGCTTAAGTCCTACCGTTCAACAACAAAAACAAATATAACTTAGAGCAGCTGAGACAGGATTGAAATGACCTGGCTTAATATATGTAATGATGTTCTAGTTCCCTTCTAAGAAAGCAAACTGTATGTAATATATTTTCATTTATGAGTTCAAATCACTATGAACTCGGTTGATTCTAGACTTTTTACAGATGAAGAACACTAATTATTTAGGGTAACTTTTGAGGATAGTGTATGATTTCAAGGTTGGTTTTTTAATATTTTTATGGAATGATGAATATTGTTGAAATCGTTAAGAGTTGCTTCTGAGCTCAAACCTCAGTGAAATCTCATTTTTTTTGTTCAAACCAATACAATTTGATCTTAGTCAATGAGAAACAATTTCTCAAAATAAAAAAAAATGTAATTTATTAGTAAAAAGTATAGAATTATGAACTCGGTTGATTCTATACTTTTTACAGATGAAGAACACAAATTATTAAGAATAACTCTTCTGAGGATAGTGTCTGAGTTCAAGGTTGGTCTATTAAATTGAAATAATAAGATTCTAATGAAGAGTACTCTTGAAATCGTTAAGGGTTGCTTCCGAGTTCGAACCTCAGTGATAT
This sequence comes from Megaselia abdita, assembly GCA_001015175.1. NCBI lineage: Eukaryota > Metazoa > Arthropoda > Insecta > Diptera > Phoridae > Megaselia > Megaselia abdita. The sequence goes on along the minus strand of JXPG01056861.1, from coordinate 16,603 downwards.
CACATAATTTTGTTTGTTTCAAATATATTCAATTTTATCTCAGTTGCTGAGAAACAAACATTGAGCCTTGAGTTTAAACTGGGATTAGTTTCATAAGTTTTATGAAAACAAGAAGGTTTTTGGTTTAAGCAGAGCAGTATAGTTTTTCTGTTTTAAAACGTTTCTTAAGAACAAATAAATGGACCGATAAGTTGCTTTTGAAGAAAATGTTTTGAATGTCTGAGTTCAAATATAATTAAATTTCTTCTAAGAAGAACAGTGAATTTGATTAATTTTACTTTTTACAATTTAGAGACACTATTATCAAGGATAATAGTGTCTGAGTTCCTAATAGTTCTATAAAACTTTTATCAACACAAATTTTGCACCTTTGAAAACAAGGATCTTTTGGTTTATGCAGAACATTATTCAAATTTTGTTTGAATTATAGTAACGATGTTAAATTTTGTATTGGCCGGTTTAAGTCCTACCTATGGCTCATTTAAATTTCAACAACTAAAAATATTGCTTAGAAAAGGCTTGAAACTGTGTTATCACAATTTGAACTAATATGATTTTTTCTAGTTCTTTCTAAGTAAGGAAACTGTTTGTAATTTATTTGAATTTCTGAGTTCGAATCACAATGAAGTTTGTTAATTTTATTACATTTTTCTACAGAACTTTAAGTTTTGAATTCAGTGTCTAAGTCCAAACCAAAAATATATTCACATGAGGAATACGCTTGAAGTAGTCAGGCGTGTTGTTTCTGAGTTCGAACGAGAGTGATATCAGGATTTTTTTAAATGTTGAACATATTAAGACTGCAGATGCAGGCATGAACATATCAAGACTGAAGATTAGTGTCATAAATTTTAGAAAGAAATTAAAAAAAAATAGTTTCTGGGTTCGAACCACAGTAATATCTTAATTTTTTTAATTTACACCTATTTTTAGCTTATAATTTCGAAGAATTTTTTATGGAAAACTTCTGAATGTTAACCCCAGCTAAGTTACTATACGTGTACTTCTTGCGAAAAATAAGGAATAAACTCCAAAATATCTATTAAAAATTGTGGGTATTCCAATTCTCAAAACTTCTACATTCAAGTCAAAAAGAAACCACAAATCCCTGACACCCAAAAACTAATCATCCAACCACAAACACCTACGTAAAACCTAGATAAAAAAGGAAGACTTTTGTCTAAATTGTGAAAGTATTTTCTTCAAAATGAAAGCTTCAATGAACGAACAGTATTTTTAAAAGTCCATGTCAAAAGAAAACCAACAAATACAGTGTGCACAAAAAACCCATTTGTAAAAAACCGCCAATCATGCCATGCACCACAACAAAAACAATTTGATCTTTTTGAACATATTTTTTTTTGTTTAAATTCAAAATCTTTTGGTTTTTGAGAGAAAGAGAGAAAAAATTATATAAGAGGATTTATACACCGTGAGGCAAAGTATTTTTAAAAAAATGAATGAGGTGAAATAGAATTTAGTTTTATTTTATTGGATCGAGATTTCATCTGGCTTTGGTTTTTGTTGGTCATTTTTAGGGATTTCGAAAGGTTTTCTCGTCAGTTGAAATCTCGAATCTCAGGGTTTTACACAAATATAACAACAAAGTTTAAAGGAAAACTTTAAAAAGTCTCACCTGGATGGTATTCCATCGCGGATTTGTTGCACTAAATCACCGATGACTTCGTGTTGTATATAGTACAACATTCTAACTCGAAGTAAAACTCTGGAAGAAAAATTGGTTTGTTAAGTTCGTTGGTTCAAGGAGGGCATTTTATTAGAAAACTTCGATTCCACACGACTCACTTATTCGCGTGTCTTCCTAAGTGCTTCTTGTATGCGCCTTCTAGGAAATTCTCCGCATCGTATTTCTCATCTTTGCTCCAGTGATTAGGGTTCAGGACATCAACACATCCTCCCAGAGAGTCTGGCGATTTTGCTGGTCTGCTTGGTGTTGAAGTTGGAGTGACGGGAGTCGGTGGTTTTGCTCCTCCTGTTCCTCCTTGCTCCGGCATTGGTTTGTTTCCATTGCGACCTGGTTGAAAAGTTATTTGGTTATTTTTTGTTTATTTTTTATGGTTGAAAGTTATTGACGGTCTTTTTAAAAATTGAGAGTATTGATTTACTTTTTTTTTTAAATTTAAAATACTAATTTTAATTCTGTTTGTGATTAAAATGAAACAACAAGCATTAGACAAAAAAAAATAGTTTTTTGTTGTCAAAGTATCAAACTTAAATTTCCAAATATATTTTTAAAATTACAAAAAAAAAAAAAACTGTGTAATACAGAATTTAAATAATTTAAAAAAATATTAATAAACATTCGAACAAATCTAAAAGTGAAGTCCAAATTTTTGTTGATAACTAGAATCAAACCTTGTTTTTGTTTTTTTGTCTTAAATATTTCCGGACTTTTCTTTAAAGCTATAAACAGGGTTTAAAAATCAAAAATATTTTTTAAAATTAGACAAGTGTTTATTTTATTATTATTATTTTAATTTAGAAATTGCGATTTCAAGCATATTTTGGAAATGAAATTTTCTTTTTTAAATACAAAATTTGAATAACTATATAAACAAATTTTAAACACCGAATATTTATCTTCGAATTTATTTATAAAGATTTTTTATGGTTTATATATTTTTTCCTACATTGTATAGTTCACAATGTTGTTATTGAACTTTTTTGAATCTAAAACTTTAATAGTTTTAAAAATATTTTACAATTCTTAAAATGAATTGTTTTGTTTTGAACATTTTACAAGAATTAATTGTAATTATACTTTTAAATTTTGTTTTTTTTTTAAAGAAACCAATTATTTTAATTAAATGGAACTCCGAAAACTTGAAGTTTTATTGAATCTTCTAATTCAAGATCTTAAAGTATTTTATTTTAATTTTGTAGTTATTATTTTAATATTCTAAAAAGAAAATTAATTTTTATTCTAAAAATGTTATTAAAAAAAAAAATATTTAAAATTAAAAAAAAAAAAAAATTTACTTAGGAAGATTTATGGCTTAATATTGATAGAGATTCCCTGAATTTTGTATGGGTTTTAGTAAAATTTTATGTATTTCATTATAAAAAAAAAAAACATTATTATAAAAAAAAGAGCCTTTGTACGAATAATAATTAAATACAATTACTCTAAAATAAAAAAGAACCAACCTTTAGCATTTCTCCCTCTTGGCACCAAATTATGCAATCCACTATGATCACGGCTAATCTTATTAAGTTCTCCATCTTCATTAGGTGATATCAAGTCCCAGATAAAGTTTTTGATCTTCTCGTCACCTTTATAAACTTGGAGGCAGTATAAAAGCTAAGGAAGAAACAATTTCGTTAAAAAATGTCCAATGTAAATCAAAAGACCTTCAAAAATGTATCATTATTTCAGAAGTCGAGAAGAAAAGTTTAACTCAGCGAAAACCTAAAGTTTCCTTATTATTAGCATGGTAGTCATCATTAAAATTTTAAAATCTATAAAACAAGTCCCAAATACTCACGATAACTCTAGCACATTCCTCGATATCCTGTTCGCGCCATCCTCTCTTGAATTGTCCGATCTCCAAAATATCATTAAATCTTCCCCATCTGCAATCAAAGTGAAATTGTTATAAAAAACCGTTTCCAACTCCTAATGAAACCCTCATCGTAGAAAGTAGACTGGACTTTCTAAAACTGAATATTTACAAAACTCACCCAAATGAAAGTAAGCCTTTCTCGACTTTGAAGCACTCAGATTTAGCCCAGTTGCCATATTGGATTTCTTCTAGACCTAGAGCAGCTAAAGTATCACGTTCCCTTGGAATATAATCGTCATTTTTACCTCTCTTAGCTTGGTTCTTCTCCTTGCGTCGTCTGCTCCTTAGACCTACGGGTTTCAAAGGGTTATTTTATTTTTTATTTTTTAATTAATGGTATTTGCAATTCTTAGTAGAGTGGTTTGGGAAATGTGTGATTTTTAAGGTTTTTTTCTATTTTGAATTTTTAGTTAGGAAAAGAACATTTTAATTAGTGTTAATATCATCAATCCTAAAAAATATTTAAAAAAAAACCACACAAAATTTGAACCACCCTATTTAAGTTCAGTGTTCGAGAAGATAGTTTTTACTCAGCGAAAACCTAGAGTTCCCTCAATATTAGCATGGTAGTCATCATTTAAATACATTCAATAATTTATAAAATCAAATAAAAAAAGAACTCACCAATTCCATCTTCATCGCTGTTTTCATTGGAAGACTCTTCGGACATGTCCATGACGTCATCGTGTCCATACCGTTTGATTTGAATCCTCCTTCTAGGCTCATTCAGTACGAGATCTTCAGTTTCATCCCGATCGCAAGCGTCCGGATCAATGTCAGCCCTTTTGGCCCACTTAGTCCAGAAATCAGGATCATCGATTGTAATGTCGGACCTATTTCCGGAAGCGGCGAAGGAAGCTTTCGAGAAAGTACTTCCTTTCTCCGACTCCATTGTAATAACTTGAGTACGTCTTTTCAAAATCGAGTCAATGTCTTCTTCACAAAACTTATCTCCAGCGTCATCGTCCATAACAGCTCCGTAAGCTCCCTTTTTCAACAAATCTTCGATTTCTTTCTTGGACAATTGTTTACCATTTCCGCTCTTTTCGCCTCCTTGAGACGTGTTCATACTCTGAAGGATAGCTTTGTCAAGACCTAATTTCATTGAAGCCTTGTCAAACATTTCCCTTTCATAAGTGTTACGACAAAGAAGACGATAGATTTTCACCATCTTTTGTTGTCCGATACGATGGCAACGAGCCTGAGCTTGTAAATCGTTTTGAGGGTTCCAATCACTGTCGTAGATGATTACAGTGTCTGCAGCGGTCAAGTTGATACCAAGACCACCAGCTTTGGTACAGAGCAAGAACACAAACCGATCGGAATCAGGTTTTGAGTAACGATCGATGGCGGCTTGACGCAAGTTTCCTCGGATTCTACCGTCGATTCTCTCGAAGGGGTATTTTCTGTACATCAGGTAGTCTTCAAGGATGTCCAAACATCTCACCATCTGGGAGAAAATCAACACTCGATGACCATTGGCTTTCAGTTTTGGCAGTAATTTATCGATCAACACCATTTTTCCCGCAGAGTTGATCAAGTTCTTGTAATAAGACTCGGCGTCGTCGCCGTTTTGAGTTTTAAAATCGTGGTGGATTTGTTCTTCCGCTCCGTTGAGGAGGTAAGGATGGATGCAACACTTTCTCAACTCCATCATTGTGTTCATGAGATTGGGAATGTTGGCAGAAGTGGTTCCTTTTTTCAAGAAGGAGAAATTCTGTTCCAAAATACCTCTGTAGTATTTCTTTTGAATGTTGGTCAACTCAACTTCAATGATAGTTTCTTCCTTTGGAGCTAAACTCTTTTCTACGTCGTCTTTCAACCTACGCAACATCATTGGTTTCAAAAGGGCTTGTAACTTTTGTACTTCCTCCTCGGTTTTCAAGCTTCCAAAATCTGTCATGAATTGATCAGCGTCGTTGAACTGATTTGGTTCCAAGAAGTTAAGCAGTGAAAACAATTCACTAATGTTGTTTTGTAAAGGAGTTCCTGACAACAGGACGCGGTGTTCCAAGTTCAACTGTCTCAATCCTTCGAGGAGTTTACAGTTTCGGTTCTTTAATCTGTTGAAGGTGAAAAAGAAATTTACCATATGAAATTTGAAAATGGTCAATGAAAGAGCAGACACGAAAAATCTGAACAAAATTTATATTAGTCTTATTGAGCCAATAAAAGGGAAAAGATTGGCAACTTATTCAACTTCAATTTCAAACAAGAATTATTTGTGATTACTGAAATACATATTTTATTCTACTTTGGAATACCTTGGGTCTAATGCTTCTAAAAAACCTCTTGGAGAGGAATTGAGAAAAAGCCTCTCTAAATACCTCTCAAATTCTATTTGCAGAATGCTTGAAGATCTAATCTATTGCAATATTTAGTAAAAACTGAAGGTAATTTTCTTAACAAAAAAAATTAAAAGAGAATAACTTAGTTTGAGGAACAAAAAGACAACGTCAATTTCAAACAAGGAGCATTTGGAATTACTGAAATACATATTCTATTTTACTTCGGAATACCTTGGGTGTTTAATGCTTCTTAAAAGCCTCTGTAAGTGGAATTTTAGAAAAAACCTCATTAAATACCTCTCAAATTATATTTGCAGAAAGCTTTAAGATCTAATCTAGGACAATTTTTAGAATTTAAAGACTGAAGGTAATTTTCTTCAATACTACAGCGAAAAATGGCAATTTTCTTAAAGATTGCAAAGTTCGGCAAAATTAATTCAATGTTTGTTTTAATTTTGAATAATTCATATAACAGACGGATGAACAAAGTTCAAATAAAATAGTAAAAATAATCACCTGTGAGCTTCATCAATGACGCACAACCTCCAGTTAAAGTTCCTCAGATCATGATAATCCGTTACGATCATTTCAAAGGTCGTGATCAAAACGTTAAACTTTGTTAAATCTTTGATGACCTTTCCACTGTCTGATTTATAATAAAACTCATAGTCTTGGATCATCTGTTTACTAGTGACAGACCCGTGGTAGACGACAATGTTCATGTCAGTCCATCCTTCAAACTCTCTCTGCCAATTTGGGATCGTGGACAAAGGAGCAATGACCAAAAATGGACCTCGAATTCCAAAGTCGTAAACTGAGTTGACAAACGTTAAACTTTGAATGGTTTTTCCCAGACCCATCTCATCAGCCAAAATACAATTGTGAGAGTTGAACCAGGAAAATTTCAACCAGTTCAGACCTTCCAATTGATAAGGTCTCAAAGAATTGTTGTTCTTGAAAATTGGAGTCTTGTCAAGTTTCTTCCAGTGCTCTGGTGTTGGACGCTTCTTTGCCTTCCATTCACTTCGAGGTGGCAACTTTGTAAATTTAAGGAATATCTCGATCTTATCATCGTCGACATCTTCTTCCAACTCCCAAGTGCAGTCTTCGTATGGTAAACTCTTCCATTTTACCAAGTAGTGCTTGGTTGTAAGGCTTGTGTCCGGGTCAGTGTGTTCTGACATGTCTAGAACGCGGTCGACCTCGATGAAATCTGGATTGAAAGGTTCATCTTCGAGATTCTCGAAAATGTTCATTTGTTGCTGTTGTTTCTGTTGGAAACGACGGATCTTGGCTCCAACGCGACGATCTCCTTTGAAGAGCTCTTCTTCAGTGCGCCATTCACAATGAAGGTAAGAAAAGTTTCTGTACTTGACGTAGTATTCTTCAACGTCAATGAAAACCTTTTCCTTTTCTTCCTCGACTTTAGGTTTCTCTTCTTCGTCTTCTTTGGGTTTTTTCTCATCTTCGTCTTTTTCTTCGTCGGATTTTGGAGTGTCTTCCTTCTTTTCCAAGTCTGGTTTTTCTTCTTCAGTCTCTGGTTTAACCTTTTCTTCGTCCTCATCGTCTTCATTTTCATCCTCATCTTCTTTGGGCTCCTCTTTCTCTTCTTCTTTTTCCTTCTCAGGTTCTGGAACTTCTGGAAAAGAGGAAATATTTGAGGTCAATGGGGGATTCTTCTAAATTTGTTGGGTTTTTTTTTTAATTGTTTAAATTTGGTTGAGATTTGGGACGATTTTAAACGTTTAATAAATTTAAATATTTGTTTTTAAATATATATTCAATCGAAAAATTTCAAAATTTAAAACGTTTTTTCAAGTAATCCCAAATTGTAAAATCTTTCAAAAAATAATTATTTAAGATTTTATATTAACTAACAAAAAACTCAGATAAACATAAAACAAACAGAGTTCATTTTTTTTAATATAAATTTAAGTTTTTATAATTATATTAAAAAGAAGTCTTTAAATCATAAAAAAAAACTTTGAAGGGCATTAGCAATTTTAATTAAAATAAAATTTACAAACAAAACAATAATTTAAAAAAAAAAATTACAGTGGTAAAAAAAAACATTTAAAAATTCTTAAATATAAATTAAAACACAAAAAAAAAAATCAGAAAAACATAAAGAACAGAAAGGCTATAAAAAAATGTACTCTCTTTTTTTTAAGTTAAGATCTATATTTTCTTATTTTGTATTTTCTTAAAGAACAAACAAAAAAAAACTTAAATTCATGTTTAATTTTCGTAAACAAAATTATGTGACTAAACATAAATTTGAAACTGTTTTTAATGTTATTTTTCAAACATTTAATGTAAACTTTAACTTAAAATAATTTAATATTTTTAAAATTTTCACTAATATTTAGAACTTATAATTAATATTAAAAGGGATTTAAATTATTTTTGAATTTGGAATCAATCAAGTTTTTATAATGTAATAAAAAAAAAGCATTAGCGATTTTAAACCTTAAAAATTTAATTTAAAAAAAAACTATAAAAAAAAAAACAATAATTTTTTACAGTTGTCGGTTTTGGAAAACATTTAAAAATTCTTAAAAATCAAAAATATTTTTAGCTTTTTTACCGAATTAAAAAAAAAATTATTTTTATTACAAACTGGGTTTACAATAAATAAAAGAATAGCTTAAATTAAACAAAAAAAGCAAGAGTTGAACTTAATTAAGTCAAAATTTAATTTTAGAAATATATATTTAAAAATGTTAATTTATGCTTAAATCTTACTTCATGTTTTAATAGCTTTTTAATTTTTTTTTTTTAATTTTTAAAAATTCATATTTTTAAACTAAACAATTTAGAAAAATAAGTAACAGATAGAATTATAAGAAAGTCTACAGTTTTAATGTTTTTAATATAAGAAAAATTGAAACCAAAACAAACAAAAAAAAAAACAGGGTAATAATAAATAAACAATATTAAAATAAACAAAACAAAAGAATAGAACTTATTTAAATAAAAATTTAATTTTAGAAACAATTTTTTTTAAAATGTTTAATTTTATAAATAAAATATTTGATTGAATAAATGCTTTTTTGATGTTTTGTTCAAACTTTCAATATGAACAAAAAAAATTCTTAATATTTAAAAAACAAAAATAAAGAAAACTACCTTTTTAATTTGAAAACTAGTTTTGAAATAGGATTTTAAAAAAGGTATAAACATTTTGAAATTAAAGTTCTAAACTTGGCTTAAAATAAATTAAAGACTTCAGATTTTTATAATGATGGGATTTTTGTTTATGTTAATATTTAGAATCGGTTTGAATTTAGAATCAATCAAATTTTGACTATTATTTCCAAAAAAGTGTAATTTTGAAATAAGTCTTGAATTCATTAGCAATTTTAAGCCTCGAAAATTAAATATTAAAGAAAAATTGGATACAAAACAAAAATTTAAAAACAAACATCTTTTAACAGTTGTTGGATTTAAAAAAAACATTTAGAAATTCTTTAAAATAAATGTTTAAAGAATTTATTTTTTTTTAATAAAAATATATTGTTTTAAATAATAAAAATTACAGAAAAAATGTAAAATATTTTGTTTAAGGTTTAACGAATTTAAATTAATTAATTGTTCTAAATAAATCTCGAAAAATTTAAACAAAAATCTATAGCTTTCTATTTTATTAACTTAAAACCCATAATATAAATATAACAATAAAAACAAAAAAACTCACCCTCTTTCTCGTCGATTTCCATTTTTTCAGCCTCTTCGCTTTCCTCTTTCTTTTCCTCAGATTTCTCTTCATCACCTTCTTTCAGATCTTTAACTTTGTCTTCCTTTTCTTCCTCATCGCCTTCTTTCTTTTCTTTGTCCTCTTCAACCTTTTCAGGTTCAGGCTTGGGTTGTTCCTTGGGCTTTGGTGGTGGATCTGGGATAAGCTCTCGCTTGCCCATTCGAACCGCCAAGACAAACTGAACAACCATACTGTCTTCGTCTCCAGTATTAACATAGACATAGTTGGGTTTTGAAGGATCATCCATAGGTGTTGGAATAGGAATCACAATAGCACTTGTTGAAGGTTTCTCCTTTTCAGTATCAACGCTTTCGTCTGTAACTGCGGGGACTTCCCCTTCAACAGCACCATCCACTTTCTCAACATCATCTGTGGACACAGCTGGGGCAACAGGTTGCTTCTTCTCTTTCTTCACGGGTGAAGAACTGATCAAGGAAGCGCCTTCGTCATCAGAGAACCTTAAAAGCGCATCATCCGTATACTTTTTCCTCTGAGTGTTTCTGGCAGATCTCCTTTTCGAACTGTCGAGCTCATTGTCTGGTGGAGGTGAGGGCGGAGGAGTTGAAATAATATCATCGCCGTCCTCGTCATCATCAGTCAACATTTTACCACGTTTTTTACCTTTGGTCTTCAAACTCTTACCACCAATGGAATTCCTTTTCTTTGAAGTGGAAGCACCATCTTTTTTCTTCTTCTTTTTACTGCTCGGTGTCGCTGAGTCAACGACTTGTTCCAAGTCTTCATCGACATCTTTTTCAGCAGGCTCAGTGTCTTCACTACTCGCTATGATTTTTGTGGGTATTTTTGAAACCGGAATATCATCATAATCGGGATTGTCTTCGATGCCTGCTCCCGTTCCCTCAGTAGCCTCTGACTTTTCAGGATCTTCAATGGTGGTCTCAGGTTTCTCTGATGTGTCACCATCCGCAGACTCGGAATCTTTACGATTCTTACGACTCTTCTTCTGTTTTGGTTTCTCAGGATCGTTGGGATCCTTCTCTTTTTTCTTTTTCTCTTTGGGAACTTTTTCCTTTGGTGGCTTGTTAGGATCTTTCGGGGTCCTTGGCTTCCTGGCTTTCTTCTTTTTACCATCCGTTGAGGTATCTAACTCATTGGAAGAGAGATCTTGATCGTAATCACAGCTCTCATTGTATTCCATACCTGTGTCACCAGCTCCTTGTGTCACACAATCTTCGGAGACTGGTAGATTGGTTGGTGGAATTGTGGTTTCACCTGTTGGTAACTCTCCAGTGGCTTTATCGCCTTTCTTGGCTCTTGGTTTGCGGGGTTTACTTGAGCTTTTACCTCGACCTCTGCCTGTAGTGCTCGACACCTGAGGGCTTTCTACCATTTGATTTTGGTACATGCTTGAGTTTAGAAGGCAGTGTGGCCCACCTGTACACTGTTCAGCGGTTTCATGTGTTTGTAACATGGTCATCCGTTCTTGTAACCTCATTATTTTGTCCTGGGTTTCTGGAGTCTGTGGACAACAATATAGTTCTTGGATCTGTTGTTGCAGAGCAGCCTTTTCTTGATGATGGAGAAGAGGTCCATGTGGATGCGGTGGATACCCATAGTGTCCAGGATAGTGTGGTGGAGGCCCATGAGGAGGCATAATCATTGTTTGGTCGTATGGAGGAGGATAAGGGGGCATTTGCTGGGGATATTGCCCAGGAGGGTATTGCCCGGGAGCCATTGGTGGATATGGAGGAGGAACTGGTGGTTGAGTTAGTGGTGTCTCAACAGTTGGTGGCTGTGATTTCTCCTCAATCGCAGGAGCCTCACTCGACAGCTCGGCGGTGATGTGTGGCTCCTCCGTTTCCATTTGGGTCAAAGGTACATCGGAAACCGGGTCCTCACTTGGAATTTGTGTCTGAGAACCATCATTGGCGTCTTGAGAGTTCTCGCTCTGCAAAGGCTTTTCAATGTCGGGATCAGTCTCAGTGGGAGCTATCACCTCTTTATCCACATTTTCACTTGAAGACGAGGACAGAGCATCGACAGCCGCGGATGTATCGATCATCATTTGATTCGATTGTGAATTACTGTCGAATTCGTTCGTGGTCAGACCACTTGGTGGCAATGACGACTGAGAATTCGTGTCAAAATTGGTTGGTTGCTGGTTTGAAGCTTGAGTCGCGGCTGGAGACTCAGACTGTGAGCCGAAAATCTGGGGTAACGAATTTTGAGAATTACTGTCATGAATTGATGATGGTTGGTTATTTACAATGCTGCTACTGTTACTGTTTGTGTCGTTAGTCAAATGTCCCAAGTGGTGTTGGGACGCTGAGTTCAGGGAATCATTCGAATTGGAATTGGTTGTTTCATTGAATGTTTTCAAATGTTGTGTAACACTCGCTGATGGTGTGGTTGATCCTTGATTATTCGATGTGCTGTCCATGGAGAATGAGTCTAAAATGCTTGGCTGTTGAACTGACGTTGGTGGTTCAGAGACTGGTTTCCTTGACGGTGACATCATTCCAATCCCGTCGGAACTATCGCCTGAAATTGGCAATAGTGGCTGCGCCGTCGAGATTGGAGGTGTTGGAAGGGCAGGAGGAGGAGTTAATGTCACAGCATGTTGGAGATGTTGTGGTGGCTGCTGTTGGATTTGTTGATGTGATAAACCTGTGGATGAATTCAATTAGTTTTAGTATTTTTTCTTTAATTCATATCTATTTTTGAATGTGTGTTTGTTTAGATTTTTTCGAGACAAAAAAAAACTCATAAAAAAATATGATTTAAACCGGCATTTGATTTCCTGCTTTGAAATAAATGTTTGAAATTTGAAGTCTTCAAAGCTTAAATAAATAATTTAAAGTAATTTTTTAAATATTTTGTTGAACTAAAGTGTTATAATTGAAATCTTAAGAATTTTTTTGGGCGAGTTTTGAAAATTGTAATAACAAATTCGAAATGTTTGAAATTTGAAGTCTTAAAAACTTAAATATGATGTAAACTGAATGTCTTTTATTTAAAAGATTTTTAAATCTTAAAAATTACAGAAAATTAGTTTTGAAAATTGGTATATTTAAAACAAAGCAAAAAATACAAATTTAAAAATTATTTTAAAGGGAAATCAAATTTAAAATGTTCCAAAAAATTTTATATTTCAATATCTTCTATGAATATTTGTTATGTATCAATTTAAAGACAAAAAATCAATTTGAAGATCTTCAAGAAAATACTAAGCCTTAAAATTTTCAACTATTTTTTTTTTAAATCTAGAATGTCCTGGTTTTAAACAAAATTCTAATTTAAGTTTATTTTTTTAAAATGTTTAAAAATTTAATTTTCAAATATATTTTTTTTTATTTTATCATTTTTTGAAAACTAAAAAAATATTTTATATATTTTTTTTAATATCCCGAATGTCTTATTTCAAATTATATTTAAATTAAAAATATATTTTTTGTAAATTTAATTTTAATAACCGTTTAAAAAAGTTAAGTAAAATAGCTTTGTGTTAAATATTTAAAAAACAAAAAACATTTTTAAAAATACTTTTATAACAAAATTATTTTTAAACCAAAAATTTCTAACTTATTTAATTAATTTTAAAAATGATTTAATGTTTTCTGTAAAAAATTAACTTTTCAAATACTTGCTTGATATATTTTCAAAAAGTTTTAAGCTTAAACATTATTTCATATTTTATTCCAAAGTGTAATAAAAACGTAAAAATAAAAAAAAAAAAATAAAAATAAAAAAAATAAAAAACGTAAACAAAGTTATTTTTTGTTAAATATTAGAAAAAAAAAAAACAAAACATTTTAAAGAATATTTTTAGAAAAACTAAATTATTAAACGAACATTTCAAAATTATTTCTTTCCGTCAACAATTAACTTTTCAAATATATTTTATAATTTTTAATTTTTTTAAACTAAAAAATGTTTAATATCAGTTTTATATTTTTTTTAAATGTATTTTATATTTAATTAAAAAATGTTGAATAACATTTTTTATATTTTATGTATTAATATTTAAAATGTAACTTTAATAAAAGTTAAATAAAATAAATTTTGGTTAAATATTTGAAAAACAGAAATCATTTTTTAAAATACTTAAAAAAAAATATTAAATTCTTATAATATAAATCAATACTTCATATTTTAAACAAAAAAAGCGTATTAAACATTTAAATTACATTTTAGAATCGTTTAAAAAAGTTAAATAAAATAACTTTTCGTTAAATATTTATAAAAAATAAGAATAATTTAAAAAAATATTAAAAAAAAACTAAGTTATTAAACAAAAATGTGTAACTTTAAAAATGTTTAATTTTTTGCGTTAACAAACTTTTTTAATACTTTTTTATATTTTCTAATGATTTTAAACTAAAAAATTACTTTATATTTAAAACAAAATGTTGAATAAAAGTTTTTTTTTTGTAAATTACATTTTTACAGTTAAATAATATAATTTTTTGTTAATTATTTTAAAAAAATCATTTTTAGAAATAGTTTTTGAAAAAAACTAAATTATTAAACAAAATTTTCTAACTTTAGTTTATTTTTAATTTTTTCCGTTAATTTTTGAAATATATGTTTATATTTTCTCATTTTTTAAAACTAAAACATTACTTTATATTAAAAAAAAAAAAAGAGTGTATTAAGAATGTTGAATAAATATTGTTTTATATTAAAGTTTAAGAAAAGTTTCATAAAATAATCTGATATTTAAACAATAAAAAACTAAATTATTAAATAAAAATGTATAACTTAAGTTCAAGTTAAGATGAGTTTTTTAAGAATGTTTAAAAATTAACTTTTTAATTTGTTAAAAATTATATCTCATTTTAAAAAAATTAAAACATTTTGTTACATTAAAAAAATGAATTTAAAATGTAAAACCGTTTGAAAAACTTAAATAAAATAATTTTGTGTTAGACAAAAAATTCTAACTTAAGTTTAATTTTTAAAAATGTTTCGAACTAAAACAATAACCTTAAACTATTTTTTGAAATGTCTTAAAGTGTCCTGTCTTTCTAAATGTAAGACAAAATATTTTTACTTATTTGTCTCAAAAATATTGTTTTGTTTTACTTTGAAAAATATCTTCAAAATAAAAAAAAATTGTACTCACCCATGAGTGGTTGTTGCTGTGGCTGCTGTTGTTGATGATGTTGGATTTGTTGTGCTGGTGGTTGTTGTTGTTGCTGCTGTTGTTGTTGAGTGTGTCCTACAATTTCACTGATGGAATGTTGCAGTTGCTCAGTCAACTGTTGTTGTTGTTGCTGTTGTTGATGGTGTTGTTGTTGGTGAATCGAGGGTTGTTGAGTCGAGGGGGGCGCTTGTGTTTGTTGGGGAGGGGTGTGATTAACAGGCGGTGTTGGGTGCGATGAAGGAACGATAAGTTGTGAGGGTTGTTGTTGTTGGGCATACAAATGTTGCTGCTGTTGCTGCATACCCAAATGGGGTGACCATTGCTGGTGGCTTTGATGTTGTGGAGAAATTGGTAGCCTGGGACCAATTGGACCATGTGGTGTTTGTCTATATCCGGGATACGATTCAACTCCCATCACACTCTGATTTGGCATAACCATTTGTTCTAAGGCTTGTAAAGTGTTCAATGGACCACTTTGTTTTTGGGGTTGCGGCTGCTGCGTTTGGTGTGGCCTTGGACTGGTTATACTAGCCATAGAGTGTAAAGTAGGTTGCTGCGGTTGAGCTTGAGGAGGTGTGGGACCCGGTGGTTGTTGCTGGCTAGGTGGTTTAGCCGGTGAGATACCAGGTCTTGGTGACATTTGCGGGTGAGGTGACATCTGTGGTGGTCTTGGAGACGATATCTGTGGAGACAATTGCGGGAAAGGAGCTCGGTACTGTGGACTATTGTTAATTTGAGTTGCTTGCTTCGCCGTTTGAATGTAAGGCGAAGCTTGCTGTTGTTGTTGCTGCTGTTGTTGACTTTGCTGTTGTTGTTGTTGCTGCTGCTGTTGTTGTTGCTGTTGTAAATGACTGTAGCCACCGACCATACCATGCATTAAAGCTGGATGTGTTTGCTGTTGTTGCATGGGAGGTTGTTGTTGGGCTTGTTGTGGCTGTTGAGTAGGTATACTGTTTTGACCCATATGGGGCTGGCCAGGCATTTGAGATGCTTGTTGTTGGTGTTGATGTCCAGTTGGAACCGATGCTGGAGGCATCACATGTTGACCATAAGCGCTTTGATCTAATCCATAGCTATGTGGAGCATGTTGGGAACTTCTCGTGGTTTGATGTTGTTGCATTGCGGCAGCTGCTGCGGCTGCTGCAGATGGACCATACGGACTGTAGGGTTGCGACGAAGGTGTAGGTTGGGCTTGTGGAGTCGCTCCAGGGTACATTGAATGCGCCCCTCCAGCTTGTGGGTAATGCTGTGGTATCCTTTGCTGAGTCTGCTGCTGACTCATGCCATATCCACCAGGTTGTTGCATTAACCCACTCATCAATGATTGCTGGGTCGGGTAACCCCCAAGTTTTGATTGATCTTGTTGCGGGTAAGCTCCCATATGTTGTCGGTAGCTGTGAATAAGATTTAGTGTTATGTTAATGTAAGGGCTTGAAAATGAACGGTCTAGCATAAGACTTTTCTTTTTAAAACTTGTTTCGTAAGGAACTTAAAGTAAAAATCATAGAGGCTAATCATAACAAAAAACGAATTAAGCATTTTAATTTTAAGAAAATAACAAATTTGATTTTTTCAAAATAACGAAAATAGAAAAAAAAAACTTAAAAGACATGATTTCAAATATTCTTTAAAAAAAACAAGAAATTTTGTTAAAAACTTTTTAAGAATACATTTTCAAGACACTCGTGGAATTTAAATTTCNAAAATTTGCAGAAAAATATATGAAAAAGAGTTTGGAAACGCTAGCAAAACTTTTTTGTTAAAAATGTTTAAGTTTTTAAAGATTTTTAATGATATGTTTAGAATAAGTTCTTTGATCAAAATATATTTTAGGCTTTTAAGCCTTAATGATTCCAAAATGAGCAAC